>JAQGAK010001388.1:0-33892 GCA_034696945.1 Lipothrix lubbocki | reverse complement strand
AAAATTTTATTAAATTTTATTAAATTTTAAAATTTTATTACATTTTATTAAATTTTAAAATTTTATTACATTTTAATAAATTTTATCAAATTAAAATCATAATACCATGTACTTTTTAAATTTTACTTGCTTAATTAAATTTTATTTATTATTTACATTATTATTTTACATTTACTCTACAAAATTTTGCTTAGTTATTAAACTTTATTTGCTTAATTATGTTTTATTTATTATTTACACTATTATTTTACATTTACTCTACAAAATTTTTCCTAGTTATTAAAATTTATTTGATCAATTAAATTTTATTTATTATTTGCACTATTATTTTATATTTACTATTAAATTTTATTTAATTATTAATATTTAATAAAAGTTGTTAAAATCTAATAAAATTGAATAAAACCTAATAAAATTGAATAAAACCTAATATTGAATAAAGTTTAATAAATACATGAAAGTAATGCAATAAGTAATAATTTAGAGACATTGTTTGTTTTTTAAACTATTTTGCCCGATGCTTGTCATATATCGGATGATGATGATGTTATATCGTTAGCGTTGGAGCAGAAGCTATTACGCTCGAACATGGGAAATTTTTCCAAGTCTTTTTTCGCTGTGGGAGTGGGGAAAATATTCGTCTTCCATATTTATACATCTAGGGTTTAGTCCCCTTTTCTTGATTTTTTCAGCAGTTTGCAGTCGACAGTCGACGCTCCGACCGTCAACAGTACTGCTCTGTAACTCGCCGTACGGAAGAGTCCCGAAAGGACGAAAAAACGTTGTCTACGGCTAAACGGGGATAAATTCTTTGGAGATCGGATGATTCCAGAATTTATTTCACCCCGATTTTTGGTTTTGTGAGAACAGTTTCCTTCGTTTTAATTGATTTTGCCTAATACACACAAAATTCTAGTATGTAATTTTCTAATTTAAACATTTTTTAAATGCACACCGGGCGACCGGGCTCTCTACAAACAACTTTAATTTAAGAGAATTCCCTGTATAAGGATTGCATGGGCCCGCATATCATGCATAATGAGTATACATTTCTCTCTATAAGATAATACCATCCAAGCAGACTAATTTTATTGATTTGTAGTAGTCTCTTATATCGAGTGTAAAAATGGGAAGGGAATATAATAATGGAACAAAGTTTCAAAGCACAGCTTGATTAGAACATTACTAGAAACGTATGAATGAGTTATATCAATAAACAAAATTAAAACCCAGGTAACTCCGAAACGGTTAGCCCGATTTGGCTCATCTTCAAACTCGTTCATGGTTTGTGCCTGGAGATTATGTGTACCAAGTTTGAATTAAATCGGACCACATGTTTTGGATTTATCGTAAAAGCAGACGTACGGACATACACCGTTACACAAGGGGCCGCTGGCGCCTAAAAACTACGAATAATATACCGTCTATTGAACTGGGACGATACAATTGGGGTAATTTCCACAAAACTATCTAGAATCAATTCAGAATTAAGAAGAGTGATAAAAGAATGACGGGTTAGCGATATGAAGTTTCCAGCAAATGTTCAAATGATTTCGGTTAACCGCATGCACTAGATCTAAAATGACGCCTTGGAAAAAAGACAGACACTGAACTACCATCAATGTGTTTACTGTAGACGTGCTTGAAATGATGAAGCAGAGGCATGGCTCCCTCGAAAGTATTGCTTGCGACGTCTTTGGTAGACAAGACTTATGTACTGCACAGTGCACAGCTAAGATTGGAGCATTAAACCCTATGAAATATGTGCTGGGAAAATTTGGGAAAGGACAATCTTGCTTTTGCGGTTCTTGCAGGAGTTAGGAGTTAGGAAGAGTGCTGGGGGCAGACGTTAAATGATTCGAAAAACTTTCCACACAAAGAAATACCGACATATATACATTGAGCATCAATACATCGGGATCAATAATCAATAAATTCCGGCCGCGTGTTAAATCCTTAGGGTTCTCTGCATTTATCATCCCTTCCCCGAAACATTTCCAGAGAAAATGAAAACTAAACGACTAAAGACCAAACCAATGCGTCTAAGCTATTTCCATCCACATTTCCACATACATTATAAATTGTGTCTCATGTTATTCCAAGTTGAAAGCCAGAGTTCTTATTAAGCGGTAAGCGGTACTGCGGTGAATGTGAAAGCAGAATGAGAAAACAAGAAGATGTTTTTCCAATCTAAAAATTAATTCAACTCAAAGGTTGGCTCAACTATTACTGTAGCCGTTAGCCGTATGTATAGTTTCTCATGTACCTTACTTTTGGTTTATTTTTATCGCTGGAGAAGTTTCACGGCAACTACTAACATTTTTATACTTTTCTGCACAGCTTACTCATAACAAAATTCTAGTTTTTTTTTGCCGGGCCAGTTGATGAACTAAAGTATAAATGGTTTAATCTATTTATATACACTCAGGAGGAAAAGTAAATAAAATTAACTTATTCAAAATATTCAATATTAAAAAGTAAATGTAGTAAATAATTAAAATACAAGGTTTATAATTGTTTAAAATTCATAAATCGTATTAAAAATAAAAACTTAATAATGTTCCATGAAGTCAATTTGTGTAAAGTTTTTTTAAATTAAAATTTAATTCAACAAATGTTATAATTGTGTTATAAATATTAAAGTAATTTTACTATTTTAGTTGAGTATTATGCACTCAATGAATTAAAAGGGTAAGAATGATAAATCAAAGTTACAATTAGACACATAACTTGAAATTATCACTGGTTACTCTTTTTACTTTATGCTTTGTACATTTAACGTACAACAGTTTTGGTTCGGTTCAAATAGTTTCTTTTGTTTTACTCTTTCGAAAAAGTTGAATCAGTTTCAATAGAAAAATAACGTTAATTTTACCTCCAAAAGATAAAGCGTAAATGCTCAGACACGCGAAATTGAAATTAAGGGACGGTGAGAGTGCACAGACGTGATATTTTGGGTACGCGTTAAAGTATAAATGCTAAAAGGGGGAAAAGCAAAAGTAGGATAAAGAGGAACTATAAATCGCGTATCTATACTTCTATGTTCTATTTTTATTAGAGCATCTTTAAACAATCTCAAAAACTGAAAATAAAAATGACTTGACGCTGTTTCCAGATTTCTAGATGATCGTAGGATGTAAAAGGGAAAGGGTTTTTATTTACAGCTGTTGGATTCCGTGAATAGTTGAATGCGAAAGCGTTTTGGATCCGTGGCTTGATTTTTATAACGTGGTTAGTAAAGTATTTGAAAGTCTTAGGATTAGACAATGTGAGATAATGGGCCTAAGGATCGTTATGTGAGTGTTTAATGAGAAACAGGATTAATGAACCTCGTCGTTAAAAAATATAAAAAATATATTTAATAATAAATAGCTATAGGGAATGCGGGTAAGGTAAGAAATGGTTGGGATTGCGGACACGCCACCAAGCTACTCATACATTGCAGCTGCGAGAATGTAAGTTTGCTATCAACGTTTTCGGAGTCCAGTCTCGTGGAATTACCGTCGTATAATACCATTAATGAAGCATTCGTGTCCTGGTTCTGACGCATTTTTCCAGAGAAAGGGTAAAGCGAACACTTTTTATCTTTTCTTCAAAACTCGTTTTTCTGGACCGATTTCAATAATAATAACTGTGAATGTTCCTTTTTTCTTATATGTAGATTGCAATTATTATATCTACTCTATCGGGTTTCGGGTTGCGTGGTAAATGGTTTGTTGGGTTGTAGACCCCATCGATGAATTTTCCTGAATTTCTATCAAATAAGTGGCTTAATCATTGAATGATTGGGTAAAATATAGAATATACGTACATGTATATAGGGCATAGAATATTTGTTAGTTTGCTCTGTGGGTTGGTGTAATCCATTCCAGTACAGATTGTACTCATTCTGGACTGGAACTGGGATTCAACACCTGCATATAACAATAATTTGAAATATTACGTACACGTACACATGGATAAGGAAATGGGAGCTTTAGGGCTAAGATAGAACTTGAACAACTCCAAAAGCTTCTGTCTTCGCTAGATTTGGTTGGCGTTTAGTTAATACGGGGGTTTAGAATTTTATTTTGTAAGTCTAAAGGACGGATCTTCGGAGCAACTTTATAACTTGTTAAAAAGTATGGAAGGAACTTTGAGTTGTTCAAGGTGAAAAAGATGAGAAATGTGCAAAACGGGAACTAAAGGAAAAAGCGAGTTTGTAGTTGATAAGTTGTGTTCCACTAGGTTTTAGCATCCAGTACGACAGTACGAGTGCAGTTAGAGTTCCGCAAAGTACGTGATAAAAATCCATGAGGGTGCGGGTGGATAGCTTTGTCTGTTATTAACAAGTCTGGCGATTTACATTGGATTAGCTTGGAGTGCCATCATAATCATACTTTAAACATTTCCTTATTCTACTTTCTACACATCTATTTGGTGCACGAAACTCTTCCGATGCCGTTGTAAACCTCTTCTATTTCCATTAAACGCTATGTATACTTGCATTACAAAAATTAGATAATGATTTCAATCCATTTACTTCCGGGGTAACATTAAATTGTATCCATTTTGTTACTACAGATATGTATGGTGTAACCTTTTGGTTGTGGAGTTTGAGATAAACGAGGAAACTGGGTTAGACTTTTTAGGGGCGGCCTAGACGCCCTTGGTAAGATAACCTTTGTCCGTCTGTACGTCCCTGCCAACGATTTCTCAATGTGTTGAAACTTGGAAGACACAGTCTTCAGGCGTAATGCTTAGATGAGTTCTAAGTTCAGCCAAATCGGTTGAACCGCTTCGGATCGAAGTTACCCGGGTTTTTCCCAATTTTTATTCGGTTTTGCTTAAACCTGGTACATACAGTCCTGAGGCACAAAAATTGGAAGAGTCGAATTATTGGAATCGGTTAAACCGGTTCGGAGTTACCCCGGTTTTTTGCCATCTTTGTCCGACTGTGCTCAAACCTGGTACACATATAGTTCTTAGGCATAAAGCTTAGAAGATTTCAATATTGCGCGGAATGGGTCAAACCGTGTCAGAGGTACCCGGTTTTTTTTAATTTTGTCCGTGTTTACTCAAAATAAGTACACAGTTTCTAGGCATAAAGCTTGGATGAGATTGAAACTGCGTCGAATCGGTCGAAGACTTTTGTAGCTACCTGCGTTTTTTAAATTTGTCTCCGTATGAATGGGACACCTGTAAATTGCCTGATCAACCGCCTACGGGCCAACCCACCCCTTCGCACAAACAATAAAATACCGCGAAGCGACGATTTTTAAATCCATATTAGCACTTGTATTTCCTTCAAGGGACCAGCAACCCCGTGGTACCGAGCAGATTTACACGCAAAGTTTTTCCTCGTGGATAGTTTATTGATCAAAAATTCATACGTGGAAGTCGAGCCACAAATAGAAAAATCTGCTGAAATGTCTAGTCCAACATGCATAAGAGGACGTGTAATGTAAAAAAGTTTCTATATCAATAATGCCTATACTAATAAGTTTGTGTTTAGCACTAGATAAGTACATAAATTAGCTTTGAAAGAGTTTTGTTTAGAAGTGGCCTTTACGCCTTTTACCAGTAAAACCCAAACTGTCAATGTTTTGTAATTTGCTAAACCGCCGTTTTACTCAGGACCAGGACGGTAAACTTTTGAACATGAAGGAATGCATGAGCTATTAATAATTTACTACGTATAAACAATATGTTTTTGCACGCGTTACACCAAGCTCAAATTTCTACATTTTCTTCATATTTGCCGTCACAAAATTGCCAATGTGTGCTTTACACGCCTAGTATTCCGCATCCGCACACAAAGTAAATCAATAACGCTTAACCCGGTAATTTAAATATGATTTTAAACCAAAAATGAAACCAATAAAAGTTGGCTGCGCTGCATCATTAATGAGGTTTAATGAGGGATCATTGAAGTAAATATCTCCATTTTAAGATATTTTGTTGGAGAAATGTAAAATCAGCATGTCGCACATGCTCCAATCGTCCAATCAAATATTTTCGCCTAAACTTTAATCATGTAATTTAGCATTTCACCCAAAGTAGTTTGTATTATGTGAGAAGAAAGAAGTATGAAAGCGGAGGTAAAAGGCCGTAAATGACACAGACGACCGACAATCTTTGGTGTGTGTATGTGTGGATATTTCAATGAAAGTGTAAAGTGGACGAGTGAGCGGATATGCATACGGATTCGCTCTAAATGATGAAGCAACTGTAATGTTATTCGTATCTAATGATCATCGCAATCAGTGGAAACGAAAAATGGATGATGACTACGCCACTACGGCGATAACAATCTCCAAACTTGTCGCAGTAAAGTATAAAAAATCGTTGCTTCGCAACGATTTACCATACCCCTAAGGGGTGTTATGCGAAGGGGCAGCGCCAGAGCAGATATCCGGTTAATATTCAATGGATCAATCAATGTTTTAAACCAGCAGTAAATGAGTTCCAAACCATGGTTTGGATTCCAAACCAAACTGCAATCACTAATAAACTTACTCCTTTTGCCTCACTCGAGCAGCGGGAAAATAATACTCCTTGGCTTGTAAAATAAAGCGGTGATTTTGAAGTGCACGTGCATTGCTCGACGTCTGGCTCTGGCTTTCAGGTTTTCGACTTCAGCTTTTTCGGTGTCGAGTGTCGACTGTTGGTCCGGAAGGTCGTTCAGTAGTTCACTTTATTGTCCATGCATTGCTATAAATACCGCTTGTCCTTCGTCCATGTTCCGGAATTAGATTCTGAAATATGTGTATACAGTAAGTGTGTAACATTATTAGTATAGTACAATAGTACGTATTGTTTAGTTTAAATTGTAAAAAATAGTACATATACGGCAGTTTACATACATAATTGCAGTGACTAAAACTGAAAAAAATACCGCTCGCCAACGCCAACATTGTCAACGTCCAATTCACACAAGTTTCGTAATAGAAAGACACTCAAAGTTAAATAATACAGTTTTGTAAAACAGTGCTGAGATAACAATTCTGTTCATTTAGTTATAGTAATGAATCAAATGCAACTTATCGACAGGTTGTAATTGTAACATGGCGATAGCGTCAGAAAAGTTCATTGCTGTCAAACCAGTGTTCGGCAGACATGGATTTCAAAAGTGCTTCATCAGTAGCACCCTCCGAAGATTTTCGAGTCTGCAAACTAAGTGCTGGGTTGGAATTCCGGTGAAGGGTAATTCAGTGCAATTCTTGGTGAGGTTGTGTGATTCTGAAACAGAAAATACTAATGCCAATGATGTAATCAGATGTGATATGCGGGTTGTAGAACTAATTACGGATAAAATTCATCCCCTAGAGAATAAAATAAAACGTGAGAACGACAGCGACATACATAACACTGAAATGAATTTAGCGCAAAACATTATGAAACTTGAAAGACGGGAACCTTTGTTTACGAAAAAATCACAGATTGTAACTTCATCAAAATGCACTGATATGCTTTATTGTATCCCAAAGCATATCAAAATGCTTGCTTGTGCAACCATTAAAACGATTACTCTGACAATTGTTTTTCTCAATGAAGATGGATTTGCTCCAAATGATGTCATTTCAGTGGGTTCCTTACTTAAAGAATATGTTCGCGATATCTTAATTACTAATGATATTCGAGTTCGAAATAGATGTTTGATTGACCTAAGGATGTGCCCTCTTGCACAGTCATTCGTTGGCTTTCCTCCCATTCGCTACCTATTCGTAGAAGCCTGTGAAATGAATTCGTGTCAACAAAATGGTATTTACATTTCCTTAAACATAATAACGTAAACTGTCATTTCACATTTCATGTTCGATAGTCTTATCCAAATATTCTAAAGTTATAAAACTATAAATTTCAAAGAATTTGGCGTCGTCGGAAAAAACGATGGGAAAACCGATGTCGTCATAAAGCAAATCCAAGCACTAAGCTACTACAAAAGATTGTTTGAAAGCTGTAAGGAAAACGATGTGAGCATAGTAGGCCTTGAGCATCCCTTAAGGCTAGTGGAAGATACAATAAAAATGCGGAATCACAGGTGGACACAATCAAACACCGGATTTTCGGGGGGTTTGCTACTTGCGGGTGCATCCAGCTGTGGAAAAACTTTAGTTGTGCGTGAAGCAGCTCGAAAATTAAGAGCAAACTTGTTTCTACTGGAAGTTTCGACAGGATCAGCTCAAGAAGCTTCGTCCTTCGTGTCGGCGTCAACTATCATTTTTTCTAATGCAATTAAAAGTTCTCGTTCTTATCCTACTATACTTATTTTGCAAAACCTGGAGATGCTTGGTATGATTCAAGAAAACAAATCTGAATCATTATCGGTAAAGATGAGCCACAAACTGGTGTGTCATCTAAGTCATCTCTTAGACTCGATTCCAGGAAATACTTGCCTTACTGTTATTGCCACATCCAACAAGCCGTTTTTACTGCCCATGCCATTTCGACGTCCTGGACGACTGCAGCAAGAGGTTGTCGTCCTTTGCAGCCCAATTTGCGTTTATCCTAAATAATGTTATGCAGGGATTATTATTATAATGAATATCGTCATTGAATTTTTCAAGTAATGCGATTGTTAATGTTACAGATGTACTTAAATCTCCCGGCGGAAGGCGATCGCATTCGGATTCTCAAATCCATCACGACTAAATTTGCAGTCTTTCGCAACTACAGGTTAGACATGTTCGCAAGAAAAACTCCTGGATATTCCCGAAGTGATTTAGAAAAACTTGTCCGGGTTATCAACTTTAAGACCATCGTAAGTGATGCTTCCTATTATTGTGACGATTTAATTTCGGGTTACCGTTCGTAATCTGTAATTGATTTATTGTCGCATTTGCATTCACACCCCATTACTAACGAATAACACACTATTCATAACATACAAAAGTATTTAAAATAGTTTACTTTCTTGTTGTTTAGGATAACTGACATTGCATATTCAATTTCATTTGCTGAATTAACATCTTCGTTAGGTCATGGACCATGTATAGCTGCGCGGGATTGTATCTACTTAACTTATGTATCTATACGTGCCAATACACATTGTTTTAGAAAAACCATGTAATAATAATTTTTAAGACAACAGTGTAAAATCAAAAGTAATATAGTTCGGAAAGGGTACAGGTATTAATATTTTGGTACAAGAACGGGAACTTCAGCAAGTGTTTGAGATTCTTACAAAATAAATTCTTCCTTGTACAAAGTAGGCATTGAGTGTAGCCCCCTACACAAAACGGAAAAGCGGGAACGGAAACACTTGTTTGTTCCCATGACCACCGGGCACTGATTAATAGGTTTGGGAATTTGCGAAAAACGTGAAATAATTAAAAATTGTCGCTAGACTATTCCCATCTGGGTGAAATGTGATCCCCAACACTTTCACTTTTGAAAACCGAAAAAATAATTTACAAAAAATGCAAAATTTGTGAAATGAAAAAAAATTACGAAATCTCTGAAAAAAAGTTGCGAAATGAAATAAAATGTTGAAATTTTGTTATTTTTCAATGAAATTCACGTATAATTTTTAGACAATTTTTGTCATACTCACCGATTTTAGTTCAAAAGTAGGGACATTTGACAAATTTATACAATTTATAAATATTTTGTAATTAATTACGAGTACAGCAACATCTAGCAACAAATGTTCAAACAAAACTGTATGGTTAACTTCCCCAAAATTTCCTGAAAGTATTACAATGATAACTTTGAATTCCAAACCTTTTTTCTCAGTAATTGAAACAAAACAACATAACACACGTTATTAACTGGATCTTGAACTGGAACATGTTTGTTAGTGACCTTATTGAGTGGTTAATGATTTTAAGGCAATAATAAACTGATGTACTGTATATGTGATATTTACACATTTAAATTAATTTAAATTATCTTATGTTCTTTAATTAAATAATTATTAAATTCTCTGTCGATCCTAATATAATGTAATAGCTTAGATATTGTCCGTTATTGGAAATCATTGATTTATTTCGATGTATAACCTGACAATTGAAACTAAATAAAAACAAACAAACAATTAATTTGTTTAAATTGAATTAAATGATTGATTAAAATATTCGAAATTCGAATTTTTAGATTTTGTTTTTTTCTGATATTTTACAAGGAATATTTCAGAAACATGCATGATGATGATGTATGAAACAGTAGAAGCCGATGTTTTCAATTGCAAACATTTAAGACAGCTATTTAGCAATGCATTATCAATTTTAACAGTTTTATCGAAAATAAGGTATTTTAGAAACAAAATCCTAACTAAAAAGCACGTACCTAATACAAAATACGAAATTTACGAAATGAAAAATACGTTTTTACAAAATTTGATGACAAAAAACCGAAAAATTCCCAACCCTACTGATTAATTACACCTTTACTCTTTGTTAATCGCAGCAAGGCGGTAGGGCCACAGTGACTACTGAAGACGTCAATTATGGATGCTACAGCGTTGTGCCCACCTCAATGCAAGGGTTTTTGGGCAGTGGTGACACTAGATGTTCAAGATCATTGGATGATATTGCCGGATTACATTCTGTGAAGCTCGATTTAGTGAAAGCAATAGTGTGGCCGGTGAAATATCCTCATGCTTTTTTCACAATGGGAATTCATCCCCCAAAAGGTTAGCGTCGGTAGGAGCAAAATCTTGACATCAACCCATGTCCTAGAGCCCTACGTCTTTAATTTCCCTGATTAATATTACATTTTTCGTTAAAATTCAAGTTTGTAAAAGTGATTCAGAAAATTCAATACGAAAATTATACTATCAATATTTTCATTAAATCATCAAACCTTATATTTAAAAATGCCTTGCCGTATGCTTACGATTTTGCAGGTATTTTACTGTATGGACCTTCTGGATGTGCCAAAACAAGTGTTGTCCGTGCTGTTGCTTCCTCGTACGAAACGAATTTTATAAGCGTCTCAGCTGCAGAGTTGTTCTCAAGTGGAGTTGGCGATAGCGAAAAATTGGTGGCGGATTTGTTCTACAGAGCCCGTTTGGCTTCTCCATGCATTCTATTCATCGATGAATTGGGTGCGATGAACTAATTAAATTTTTTTCTGTTCGAATATCTATATATACTTCATTTCCCTTTTTTAACAGAGAGAACCTTTATTAATTGATCAGGAACTCATTCATGACTTGTGACGCTTTTAGGGTAGACAATTATTTTCTTTACACTTGTAATTATATGTATGTATGTATGTATGTAATATGTAATAGCGCGAGGGTTTCAGGGTATGTACACCTTAAAATGGGTAGTAGCGAATGTGCGAAATCGTAGGCTCAATATCACAATGCTTTTCGTAATTTAAATAACATCAAAGAAGTTAAAGCCAATCAGTTTTTGATATTAAAATGCAGAGGCAGTCGTTGGAAGCAGGCAAGTAAAGACTAAAGGTGTCAACGAGAGTATACTGTCCACATTTCTTACCGAGATGGATGGAGTGGGAATCAACAAGGAAATTTCAACATTGGTTCGTCACTTTTTGTTACAAATCAATATCAATTTCCGTGATACCATAACGTTGTCCCGTGCAATAGCGTGAGCCGCAGTTCAAAATGTTAGTGGACGGTTATAACATTCAAAAGGACCCTTTGTCCTTTGTTTTGTCGTTACAGGATCAGTGTAGTTCTAGTTGCCCTCGGGTTGTGGTTATTGCGGCTACCAACCGAATGGATCTCATTGATTCCGCTTTATTGAGACCCGGCAGATTGGATCGAGTGATTGCCGTTAATCCCCCCACGGAGCTGGAAAGACAGGAGTTACTCTGTAAATGCTTAGGAAAGATGATCCTGGATGAAGATGTGGATGTAGTAAAAATGGCCAGATTAACTCATAATTACTCTGGGGCAGATCTGGTCAATTTATGTAAAGAGGTTGTTTTTTATTACTGATTGGCGACTTGCTATTTTATGTACAGAAAAACTGTCGGATATAATTATTTATGGATGGATATGTATATAAGTACGTATGTCAAGAATGTGCTATATTTAAGAAAAGTTAAATGTTGGTAAGTATACACGTGCTCAAATTGTTCCGACAGGAATCAAAGCTGACATTTACAAGTAACCGACGTGGTAGCTGTTTTAATAGCGTCAATACTTCTCTTCAATTATATGTATTCCATTGAATTATTGATGTAGGTGGTTCGCATGATATTTTGCATAACAGCTATTATTCGGGTCTCTCTTATCTCAGTTTTTATTTTTCCCGAATAGGCGGCTTTGTTGGCCTTAGAAGACGACATGAACGTAAAATCAGTTTCTATGATGCACTTGATGAGATCCAGGGCTCAGTCGGCGCCCTCAATCAAGTCGGAGTCACTTCCTTTGCCTTGTGTCGACCCTTGAAGAAAACTCTTTATACAGGTCTACTACTACTAACCCGAGCGCCCAGAGAACAAAAATCAAATATCAAGTATGCATGTACCTACACTTTAATAAAATACAAAGTAGTGTCACAGTAATGTCATATGTAACCGAAAGTATCCAATATGTTACGAGCTAAGTACATGACTGCATGACTATTTGAACATGGGGTAAACGCTAAAAATGCAGACAAAATTCATCGGCGCCGTCTTTATTTCACAAATGTGCACACAAAAATGTTCACGTAATATGAATTTACCCTAAGTACATGTGCATGCATATTGCATACCTCCCATCAGTTTGACATCAATTTGTTCATAACAGTTACCCCGTGCCGGACCGAAGTCGCTCACTCACAGCGCCGAGTAGCATATGGGAATCGAGGAAAGTGTAGAATAAATCACGCACTTTGATTGATTGATTGTGATTTATTCTCGTCGTGTTAAGACATAACATGTACATATTTTTTTGCATACCCAACACTCGTCTACAAAAAGATAAAAAGTTAAATAGAAATACTAGCTATGTATTTATTATTTTAAATTTGTTAAAACATATAGTTCAAGTTTAAAAAACGCTTACTAAGAAAACTAGTATGAATTTTTAAAATTGTACCTATAATTAGCCCATGATTTGTATTAGTTACACAAAATAAACATTTGTATAATAATAATATATAATCATATGAGCCACTGTGCTAATCAAATTTCTATGGGAAATTAAGTAATTTGCGATATGTATCATAGTCATAGATGTGTAAGCGGAAAAATGTCAAGCGGAAAATTTTCCATCGGAAGAATTGTTGTGTACGGAAAAAAGTGCAGCGAAAAACTTTCCGGGCACATTAAAAACATTGTGTAGAAACATCGTATCCTCCATACAATGGAGTGTATAGTTTGGGTGCTCTGCACTATACTGTGGTTTACTACTGTATTTGTAGGAACTCCAATTTATAGTTTAGTGCAATCGAAAGTAATAGAGAAGATTAATAAGGACGATAGGGTTAAGTGTTCATATAGTTATTGCAATTACACATTTTTAGCAAAAACAGACATTTCTCCTGAAGTTAGAAGATTTTCCAAAATAACGAGCAGTACTTAGCTTATACATTCCAATTTGCATTATCTAAACACAAGTGATCTAATCACAAAATGATTCGTCGGCTATCCGACGGATGACATCACATAAAATTCGCTCCCGTTTAGCATTAATTTCCGCAGAGATGTGGAGTATTTGCAAATACTTACTTACAAAATACTATTTCAAATACATTTAGTATTTAGTATTTGTATTTTAAAACTAACATAAGTTATCAAGTATTTGGTATTTTAAAGATTTTAAAGCAGCAAGGTATTTGGAATTGTATTTGCATTTATTACAATATAATAAAAGTATTTAAAATACTTTGGTGCAAATACTTTTATAAATACTTTTTTAATGCAAATCATGACGTTTTTCCTTGAATAATAAACGTTAACCTAGTCCACAACTAACGCTTATATGTATTTCGTGTAAGTTATGCACACAAGATTGTATGCTTAAAATGGAACACGTTAGAAAAAAATTGATTGACCAAGCTGTGTATAGTCGAAAAAATTGAAAAAAAATCGTTTTTCTGAAATTTTGCTCTCGTAATTATGCAGATTGACGTAAGTATTTGCGCACAAGTAATTGGTATTTTAAATAGTATTTGTATTTGATTATTTTGGGATTGTTTTTAATATTTGTATTTAGTAATTGTATTTATAGTGAAGTAATTAAAGTATTTTACTTGGTATTTGGTATTTATAATCTGTTAGAATCTATTTAGTATTTTTTATTTGAGAAAAAAAATATGAGTATTTTCCACATCTCTGCCTATAGTTTCGCCCATGTATGAAAAATCATTTGGGGAAAATTTGCATTCGTTAGTAATTGCCCGGCCAATGTGACAATGTAAGGAAATACACAGAAAGGATTAAATGGCGAGGGACGGAAGAAATGCGATTATGAGTCTGGAATTAGGGAGAATGAGGTGGCAGTAGCAGTTGTGGAAGTCAGACGTGGCAGGAGTAGCGAGCGTAATCTCCCTGGCTTGCATACATATGACACGTATTATGTGTAATTATATATGGAAACTTATAAGACCATATATGTACACCACGTGTGTACAAATGCAGATATTTCATATGTAAATGTGCACAAAATATCGTGTGCATTGAAAAGGATTGGCCGCGGGGCAGAAACGTTTTTTACCTCTGCTGCTCCTGGGTTCTGGAGCCTTTGGGTTTTATTAATAATGCTGCACGCGGGGAAGACGATATGCTCAACGAGAGAGATGAGAGGAACAAGGAGAAGATCAAGTATAAAAGGCTTTGTGCTCATATTCTCCCTCGGCTGATCTCCGTTCCTACTTCTGCCACCTTTTCACGCAGATTGCTAGGCAAAGGTTTATTGGGGAATGGCCTCAGGCTTCTTCGTTTTAGTTTTCAGAGCCACTATAAAAATCTGCTGCTTCCACAAAAAACCAACATCAGCTACCGCAAATTGCCTTGAATATCTATCCGCGAATTTTTCAAATCCTGGAAAAAATGTTCTCTAACCTTATACAAGTAATTATTTGTTTTTTTTTCAAACTCATACAGATTCTCTCAACTTCTACAAATATGACTTACATGTCAACACAATTTGTGTAAATTTGCCTCCAATTTGGGGTAAATTTTGCTTAAGTCTGCAGTTTTTCAAATTTGCCTAATATTGCCGAAATTTTTGTTCAATTGTAGCTCATTGGTTTAACATTAAGACAATTTTGTCTAAAATGTTTGCTGATTTTTCTTAAATTTAATCAATTTTGTCTAAAATTTACACAATTTGGTCCAAAATTTACTCAATTAGTCTAAAATGTACACAATTGGTATATAATTTACACAATTTGAAATTACACAATTTGGTCTAAAATTTACACAATTTGGTCTAAAATTTACACAATTTGGTCTAAAATTTACACAATTTGGTCTAAAATTTGTACAAACTGGTCTAAAAGTCATAGAATTGGGTCTCATGTATTTTAAATGTGACTAAAATTTGCATAAATTTGTCTAAAATTCCCACAAATTAATCCAAAATGTGTGCAAATGCATCTAAACTTTCCTTAAACTTGCCCAAAAACTCTTCAAAATTGTCCTAAATTCATGATAAAGTACACCGAATCCTCATCAACAAGGCATAATTGTAAAGGAAAATGCTAAAAACACTAGTGGAGTCATTGGAAATTAAAAAACTGCATCGAATTATTAGCGCTTTTATAGTATAAGTCAATTTTCATATTGTACCTGTGAGTAATCGGGGGTACGTGAAGACTACAGCGGGGTGTGTAAATATTGTGGATATATTGGTGCGAGATAAATGGGTGCGATGATGAGGCTAATAGTGTTAAACTGTGAAAATAATGGAATAATGAGGATATCGCTTGGATGACCACACTTTTGAGCTTGGCTTCGTATGGAGGAATGTTTGTTCGTGGAAATGCTGTATATATGTAGTAGTGTGGGGATGCGGAGTGAAAAGAAGTGCGGAGTCATGCTCTGTCAAAGGCAATTATCCAGCGTTTACCCTCAACTCCGCAGGAAACGCACGGGGGGATTTATTTGTATTTAGACCAAAACGATAAAAATAATGTCTGCACATACATAAGTGTTGTTGTTACAGATGATGCAGAGGAGCAGACGGAGGTGTCCCACCTCCCTCTGCTCTTTCAACCCCATCCAATCCCAGTGCAAATCTCAAATAAATTATTCAGCAACTTTTAAAACTGCAACCATAAAGATTCCTCCACATTATTACAAGATTCCCACTATATGTACGTATTACTATTTAAGTCCACACCGATAATTTTGCATCGTACAAAGCTATAATATTTCTTAGAAAGGCGTTCAAATCTACTAGCCATAGACTATGCTAATGTATTTGTTAAATTTTAACCACAACTCTTTTTTGGTATTTTGACCAAATTTGGGGATGGTTTTGACCAAAGTCAATTTACCCAATTTGTTAGATGTTTACCAAATGTGCTGAAATTTCAACCACATTTGTTACCAAAACTAACCCAGATTTGTTAAAATTGGGACGACTCAATTGTTGAATTTTAGTTCATTTCTTTGAAAATTTGCCTAAATTTAAGAAAACATTTGAGGAAATTTGTCATTTGCCAAATGTTTTGACCCTACAAATTTTTTCTACACTTTACCAATTGTTGTTTATATTAATAACCATATTATTTTAAACGTCTACAAACATGAAATTTGGAGCAAATTTCCCAAAACGTTTGAAAATATGTTAAAATTTTTAAGTGTTTAGATTTGGCCAAATTTTTTAAATCTTGAGAAAATTTTGGACCAGTGTTGTTAAATTAATTTAAACCAAATTTGTGCAAATTTGAAGCGATTTTCGCAGGTTGACGATGTTGCTAAAATGTTACTTAGTTATGCAACATTATGTATTAGTATAATGCATTGACGTTCATGGTTGGAAATGGTTTGAAGAGAATTGAATTGAGAATTTTGACTTGAGCTGTGCCTGATTTGAGTGGATTTGACTTGAACTTGCGAGCTGTGATGTGATTTGTAGATGCAGTGCGATTCTCGAGATGTGCTGTGGGGAAGAGATAGAGATAAAGTAGAGGAGATGGTTGTATTTGTATATAAGTGAGGTTGTTGTTTGTGGAGAAGGAAAGTGGAGATGGAATGTTGTGTGTTGGATAATTGAATGAATTGACTCGTTACTGAATTGATGGCGTGAGAGGATTGAAAACTCGTTCTTTCTGCTCTTCAAACTGCTCGATCCTCTGGTTGTTGTTGCTGTTGTTGTTAGGCTCATTGGAGGTAATCAGAGGAGCAGAGTCTGACCACAAAACGCCGTAATTCCTGTGCCATATGCCTTTCCAACCCCACCACCACTACTCCCAAACAAACTAAACATCCCTACAATATACAAATATATTCTCTCCAAATCTCATCCCATCATTAATTCCTTGTCCCGTGTGTCCAGCAGGCGCGCAATCAAAAAGCACACTCCACGCAATAACATTCCAAGCCCAGACCCAAATTACCCACGAAATCAGGCGCAAGCAGGAGGAACAAGCATGGCAATCCATATCCCGATATGCTTTTTTTTTAAATATTCCCAAACCGCACTGCCCCTTCTCCCTTTACGCTACCCCAACGAGATTGGTTTAATATTGTTTACATTACACTGTGGTCAACTTCCCGTCCCTTCCATTTCATCAGCTCTTCTTCTTCTTCTTGTCCTTCTTGTTTTTCTTATTCCTCACACTTTCCGTTTAGCTCAGAAATACTGAACAATTTGGCTTTTTACAAACATTAGGTTACAGATTATGTAATTCCAAGGAGTGGTAATTGGGAAAATTGGGGATGCAGTAACTTTCAGGTTGTTTCGTACAATGTTTTCGTCCTGAAAATGGGTTTATTACTTGTGTTTGGGTAATTTAATAACATTTTGAAAAACTCACCGAATTTCGAAAATTTTTATTTCTTATGCAAAATAACATGGAAGATTTTAATGAAGACGTGGTCCCCCCTGACTACTTTTCACCGACCCAACACCTTAAATTGCCTTCATTAACCTACGGAGAAGACGTTCATAACCTAACTTAAGGAAATGGGAGCGATATACTCAATGTTCAAAATATTGACTATAACAAACTGAAGGCTGACGTAGAATTTTTGAAAACACAAAATATCAAAAAATCCGGACATATATAGTTTACCATGTTTTTAGCATTTGAGCTATAGTGCTGACGGAGGAAATGGGAGACGAAATGATTGGACGCGTGACAAGTCTCACACACATTTTCTGATTTCTCGTGAGTTTCTCGGAGGAGATGATGATGACATGTATATATATACGTATGTAATGTCCATATATGTATCTACATGTCTAAAACGTATATGCGGATTAATATTATGTGTACATATGTGTGTGCTGTTTTGTCCGTATGGATTTGATATGCGGTGAGAATTGGGAATGTGGGCGACAAGTCTGGAAGTCCCAAGGTCAGGGGATCATATGCATATATATGTACGTACATACATATATATGCATATCCAATATATATATTTTATGTATATATACATACATGTAGGTATATATATATGCATAATAATAATATGTTGATCCTTTGACAACATCAAAACGGAAAATACTCACGCTCGCTCTTCGCTTTTGCTTTGCTTTACTCGCTCTCCCACCAAAAGTCATTCACTTTTCAGTTTATTTCTCCCTCTCCTCCTCCCACTTTTCCCAACAAACTCTTTAAATTTCTCTTGCAAATTCCAATGGAATTGAGCACAGTTTTTTTGGACATTTCCTATCACTTGCCCTATAGTCAGTGTATGGGAGAATCAACATAATGTGGAGCTTGAGTACTTTGGGAAACAATCCTTTTACGATCCACCAAGATCTTTCTTTCTTCTTCTTCTTCTCCTTCTAATTCTCCTTCTCCTTGTAATTCCTCTGTCTTTAAGTTGTCCGAAATGCTGGGGAATAAAACTTGAGGTGCCCCTTGACCTTTTGGAGGAAGATAGCAATTGTTGAAAATTTCCGCTCCTGCTATAAAAACCCATGGGGATGAACCTTATTGTTTTTGGAAATGGACACTCTCTTGTCTTTTCTCTCCCTCCTTCCTATCCTCCTGTGCTATATTCTTTGCCCCGCTCTGCTCTGCGCTGCGCGACGACGACGACGACGACGGACGACGTCAGGGAAATAACATGCTCTTCTTGGGATAATTTGACAGGAGGTTTGATCATCATCATCATCATCTGAATATTTTTAAGTGACGGAGAGAGGAAGAAGAGGCTATATGGAAGAGATTCCCTCAACTGTCCATATGCAATTTACTCTATCGTTCATCCTTCCCTTAACATTATCAAACTGAAATAATAACATACCAATAATAATAATAAGGATAATGCATATATACTATAAGTATTTAGTTATGCTAAGGCAAGCTCTTACATGCATGTATCTTGAATCTTTTTCAACCTTAAGGATGATCTTCCCAACCTTTTCCCACATTTCACCCGCCCTATCCTATCCACAAGAATATTCATACAGTAATGTCAACATTCTCCGAGGAAAATTAGGTAAATATACCAAACCGCACTACATAAAAGGCTTAAAATCCCTTTTTGTTTCTGCTACAATTTTGGATCTGAATTTTTGCAGTTGAGCAATTTGAATGAAAAATTTTCGCTGGATTCACAGGAAAAATTGACCGGAAATATTTACAGGAAAAATGTAACCGAAAAGCTTACCGGAAACATTTGGCAAAATATACAGGGAAAATTTACGCAAAATGTACAAGGAAAAGTTACGAAAATTTTACAGGAAAAATTTACGCCAAACTTAGAAGAAAATTCTACGCAAAATTTACAAGAAAATTCTGCGCAAAAATTACAAGAGAACGTCAAATTTACAAGAAAATTCTGCGCAAAATTTACAGGAATTGGCACAAAAATGTTACAACAAAAATGTACGCTAAATTTACAGGAAACAATTTACGCTAAATTTACAAAAATTGACGCCAAAATGTTACAAAAAAATTTACACCAAATTTGACAGAAAATGTGACGCAGAAGTTACAGGAAAAATTAAGAACAAATATATTTACAAAAAATTAACTCTAAATTTGCATGAAATATTTCGGCAAAAATTGTGCACATTTAGATGAAGAATACGTGCAATTTCTAATAAAAAACGGGGTAAAAATTTAAACAAACATTTTGGATGAAATTGCGGTACGGACATATTGTTATATTTTGCGGGAATGCTTGAGATATGGAGAATTTGTAATTTTAGATGTGCGAGGAGAAAAATAGAGAGAGGGAGAGAGAGAGAGAAAGAGACTGACTATAGAAAATAGGAATGGATAATGAGGGAGCGTTGAATGGATGGAAATTGTGGAATGGAGCCTGGGTCCTCATTATCTCCTGAGCCTCCTCAAATTAGCCATTATCCCTGTCTCATCCCCTCATTACTCACAGCCTGAGACAATTTTTTCCAACACAACACACATATATATCGCCAGGATATAAGAATGAGATGAGTGAGAGGATATTTTTATATGGAAATGAGCGCTCTCATCGCCAATCACTCTGCCCTCCGGCGGCGCTCTAAACTCCTATCCCTATAGATTATTATATAATCCCCATACACATTACAACCAACGTAATAATAATAATAATCCCTCAATATCCCTCACCATAGCTCACTCAAAAGTCAAATTACCAAACCTAATTATTCATTTCTCAACGACGGAAATCCCAATAATAATAATAATATTCTCACACCTCATCATTCAACACTTCCCGCCTCCCGCAGTTTTTAGTCCCACTACTACTAATTATCGCACGTCTTAGCCGGATCCCAAACATTTTTGCGAAAGCGAAATAAATAGAAATAAATAATTATTAAATAATAATTTGTAATACAAAATTAATTTGTATTACAAATAGACCATATCCAAAAAATTTCAATTATTTTCGCAAATATTTTTTAAAAATATAAAAATACAAATTTTATTAATGAATTAAATTTATTAATTATATTTTGGCCAAAAATAAAAACATGGATTCTCTGCAACTAAAATTGATAAAATGGGTTGATATTGATTCGAATTGTTCAAAAAAATTATTCCCGCGGGATTTTCAGCCATTTGAAAAATATGGATTTCGCCCTTTAATTTTATAAAAACGATTTTGATAAAATTGATTTTTTAATTCATATTTTTTTGGCTTCTCTTCCAGCTTCGAAGCAACCAAGTCAACGAAGGGGGCGAGCAAATTGCGGCGGGACTTGATCAACAGTGAGATAGCGAATTTGCGGGATTTACTCCCGCTCCCCTCGTCCACGCGCCAGCGCCTCTCGCAGCTCCAACTCATGGCGCTCGTCTGTGTCTACGTGAGGAAGGCCAATTACTTCCAGCAAGGTTATTATTACATATTTCATTTATTTTTAATTATTCTTTTATTTGAAATTTTTTTAAATGATTTTTTTTTTCGTGGAATTTTTTTACATTTTAATTAAATTTTTAATTATTATTATTGTTTAATAATTTTTTTTTACTTTAAATGTTTTTTCAATTTTTTATTTTATTTCCGTAGAATTATTTGATTTCTTGAAAAATCCTATAACTTATTATTGGAAAAGTGAATGTGTGTGAGTGAGAAAAAAATAAAAATGTTGTTCATTCCCAAAAGTTCGCTCTGCTCGCAGTGAAAAATTGAAAATCATAGGACATGGAAGCTGATTATATTATATGCACTTTACTTTGGATGGGATTCCTTATTGGAATTTGACGAGTTGGAGTTAGTCTTGTGAATGTGAATATATATGGAAATACATATAGTACAATATACGCTGAGTATTAAAGAATTGGAAAAAGGGATTTTTTTCCTCCATTTCTTGTAGCGAACACACAGTCTAAGGCTCCGCGCATAAATCATCATTTAGATAATTTCCATATATGTATATATCCATAGTATATGTCATGTATATATATCTATACATATATCATATCCACAATACATAAATACAACCAACGCAAAGAAATAGCAATATCCTTTAGCAAGTCAATTTTTTAATAATTCCTGGAAAATCCATTTAATTTTTTTTTAATTCAATTTTTGTCTTTATTATTATTTTTTTTTCATTTTATTTTTATTTTTGTAATTTTTTTTACTTTTTTTTTAAATTTTTTTAATTTTTATTATTTTAATTTTTCAAATTTTTATTTTTTTTATTTTAAATTATTTTATTATTTATTTACAAAAAATATGAGCAATACTTTTTTTAAATTAATTTTCTTTTTTAAAAAAATCGCGTTGATCCTTAAGAGAAAATAAAAGTTTTGTCTTTTGCTCCAACGAAAAGATTCTTCCCTTGAGAAATTACTAAAAACATTTGACGACCATCAAAAATTCTTGTTTTTTCTTTCCCTCCATATTCCCACCACGCACCCTCTCCCATGTTTTAATTTCTAATTATTCCTTTTGGAAATTCCTATATGTATTTTGAAAGGGAATTTCTCGAACCGCCCCCAAATATCTCATTGCTACGATCTCCTCGTCTTTCTCTTCTATTAAACTCTTTTCCACCCACACACTCATCCAATCCCCTCACAACAACAACAACAACCAGAAAATGAAGATCCTTTCGGGATGAAGGAGAAGAAGACGAAGGAAAAGGAAAAGAGATGATAAGGAATGGGAAAAGGGTTGATGTTATGGGAAATTTAAGGGAAGAATCCAGAGAGGCAGAAGAAGAAGAAGAAGAAGAAGATGAGGATGGGATTCGAGAGATCCCGTGTGTGTGCAATAATAAAAACAGAGTGGTATACATATGTAATACATTCTATGTACATATATGTGTATATATTCATATATGTGAAATTACACGGAGATTCCTTTTTTGAGAGTTTTCTTTTTGTTGGTGATTGGGATTTAGGATTTGGGATTGGGAGTGAGTCTCACTCAGTCAGGGTGTTGATTACGTACAATACACTTGTCCCAAATTTTTCCCCCCATTTTTTTTATAAACGCTCAATTTTTCCTGCACTACAGCAACATATACAGCAGCAGCAATCAAATCAATCTATGATTCTCCTCCCTGCTGCGATTCCTCTCATCCACTATAAAGATATATGCAATGTATACGTACATTCCCCAAACTTGATCTCATCCATCCGGTTATTTCCATTTTGAACACTAAAATCTCTGCAATTAATAATTAATACTAGGTATATTATCATAAAGAATCCATGTCAATATTCCTATTTTGGGGCAAATTGGTCCAAAAAAATGTTGAAACATCCAAGGATTTTCATCCCCTCATAGTTATAATTATATACGGAAAAGTAAAGCATTCAAAAAGTGGGAAAATGATAATCCACCCCCGCAAAAATAATCAACGGGTGGTTTTTTTGTTTTTGCCGCTTCCAATATTCTAGTATAACTGATGTAATGATGACCAATCTATACTAGGTATATATAAATGCTCATAGCAGGCCTTAATTCTTAATAATGCTAAAAAGGATATGGGAATCTGGTTTTTTTTTCAATGAGGAAATATGCGCCTTGCACTGCAGTATGTACAGTGAAAACTCTTTATAACGGCCCCGGGGAAATTTGACCGTTATAAAGAGGTGCTCTTATAAGGGTCAAAATGAGGTGTACATTTAATGCTCTTGACTGCGGCTGTCCTTATAAAGAGGGCCGTTATAGCAAATGTGTTCTTATAAAGAGAGCCGTTATAACGGGTCTGCAATCATGATAGAAACGGCCGTTATAGGGAGGCTGGTCTCATAGGAGGGCCGTTATAGAGATTAGGCTCTTATAAAGAGAGCTGTAATAGAGATTCTGCTCTTGTAAAGAGACCTGTAATAGAGATTATGCTGTTATAAAGAGGGCCGTTATAACGAGTTTGCTATTATAAAGAGGACCGCTATAGGGAGTTTGTCCTTAGACGGAGGGCCGTCAAAGGGAGTATTCTCTTATAAAGAGGACCGCTATATAGATAGTTGGTCCTTATAAACATGACCGTTATATGGAGTCTGCCCTTATATGGAGCGTCCACTGTATGATTTTTGAAAGGAGAAAAATGCATAAATGTTCATTTAAGATTGCCAAAGAGAAGGGATGTAGCTGAAAAAAATGTGTTTTGGGCCTTACCGTCACCCTGATTTCCATATCCAGGAACTCGTAATTACGTAATGTATGCATGCTCGACGAAAATGAGCCCAAGTTCTGTGGACGTTTGGGTGAAATAATATTTGGTGGTGTATGTATTTATTTATTTATTATGCGAGGAGAGCGATGAGAGTTGCTAATAAATTGCTCCGCGCACCACTCCTCCGATGATCATCAGCCCTATCTTTTACGTATTCTCGTCTTCTTCTCCTTCTTTTTGGCTTATGATTATTATTTCCTCTTCTTATATTCTTTGCTCTCTTTTTGTTCACTCTCAAGGCTGTTTCTCCCTCCAATATCGCTCGCTCGAATCCTCATCATCTCTTTCCTCAAAAAACCTCTCCATCCACCAAATTTCCCACATCTCTCTACTTCTACTCGACTCCCCATTTGTACCTTCCTTCCTTTTTCCATTCTTGATTTTCTGTGCTCATTTCGTGTTTTACTCCGTGGCTGCTGCTGGAATGGAATGGATTGGGCGGAAAGACTCCGTCGTCCGTATAGCTCTAAACTTTGTAACTTACGACTTGTTGGTCATATTTTACCAGGATTTTCCCTCCCATCTCCGCACTTGATTCCCAAACTCGTCGTCACACAAATGATTTCTATTCTTCACACATGATTCCCACTCTCAACACATATGATTTCTATAGTTTCCACTACATGTATATAGTTTCCATATAATTTCACAAGGAATTATTAACATTCAGTGGGTGAATCAAGTTTATTGCAAATTTCGACCTATGTCATCTGCATGATTCTCATATGATAAATTTTTGCACGGTAAAAAAAAGTGACCATAGTGACCCATAAAGTATACTAGATAATTGATTATATTGCTGAGTTGCCCTATGCGTGTTGCAAGTTGAGAGGACAGTTGATTTTAAAAGTTTTGGTCCGTATTATTACTATTATTATTATTATTATTGTTGCAGCAGCTTCTTGGACTTTTTATTATTGTTGGTTTCGTTGGTTTAGTATTGTTGCACCTATATATTGCACTTTTTCTTTTTTTTCTCTTCTTCTTCTTGATTCTTTGGTTGTTGATTTATCTTGGGAGCGCCCGCATATCAGATTCTAAGTGTGTGCATTGCCTTGGTATGACGCTTCTCTCTACTGCTGCTGCTGGTATAAAATTTATGTATTGGTCGATTTATGTATTGGGCTTCTTCGTCTTTTTCTTCTTCTTCTTCTTCCTTTTGACTTGACTTGACTTGATGATAAAGATGTTTTCATGCTCGAGCGAGTGGACATTAATAATTAGTTGTTGACATTAAGGACCGTTCAGGAGGGTTGGGGATGAGAGAGCGGCGGGGTTGACAAGTGTGAAATTATGGGTCCACTTGTCTCTTATATGACTCTCTTGTTGCATATATGAAAAAAATAAAGATTTATCCATTCGCTCCTCCACACGTTCATCCTTTATTTCTTTCGTCTTTTAAATCATTCTTTATATGTATACATGCTTTATATACTATCTGCTATATGCTACACGTATATCCCATTTCGCAATGTATTACTTATTTTATAACGTAAATATATGTATATTTTACATGTAATTTCATTGATCACCGTTAATTTTTTCAGTTTTTTTAGTTTGTTTAAAAATTTATTTGTATTTCCAACATTATTAATTATTATCTCGCATTTTTAATTTTTCCATTTGAATCCGGTTCCAATAATTTCTGTATATCTAATCTAGACATCCTTGGCACTTCAAGTGTAATGGAGCTCTTTTATATATGACTTTTTTGAAGAGTGGATTTTTTTGACAGTGCACGTATTAATATCCTGTTTTAAGTATTTTGCATATTAATTTTAATTTTAATTACTGATATAATTAAAATTAAAATGACTTATTATTATATAATTTATAAGAAATATAATATGCATATATATACCTATAGGGAATTATTATAGATTGGAGAATCTGTTCTTAATAAAAAGAGCTGATGATTCAAAATGTTGCTGCCAATCCTGCCGTAATTATCGCAGTTGTTGGTGTGGATGGAATAATTTAATTTAGTAAAAAAATAAGCGGAGCCGGAACTGGAGTGCTTATATGCATTGTTGTGTGTGAGTTTATGTTACATAGGGTTGTGTATATTGTTGTGTGATGTAAATGTATTTAAGAACATATATAAGCAATATAAAGCAATATATAGGGTATATGAAGAATAATATAATGAAGGTAATAACAACAAAGGTGATATTCACGGCGATGATGGGGATGGAAAACAAGTTTTGGCAAATGATTACACATATACTGTAGTATGTGCATATCGGGTATATGTGTAATTATTATTATATTCTGGTATATAGTTATATATATATATATTATAGCCCTGATGATGATGATGATCATCGTCGTCGTCGTCGTCGAGCATACATGGTGAGATTATTTGGTGAGCATCCTGTTATTGCAATAATAATAATTATCGTGACAAAGTGTGGATTATTCACCAGGGCTCCATGATTCCATTCCTTCATCATCATCATCTATCTGCTCCTTATGGCGTGAGTTGCAGGATTCACCTCTCAAGGCCTTTTATACTCAATTATAATTACTTATTATCATCATCAAACTGTATAATACTCAACATCTCCAATACATATATTCTCTATACTTATATATACATAACAACAATGTATATATGTAAATGCGGAATCCGTTGTATTATTAGGGGCCGTCCAAGAATTAGGTTCCACTATGTGAGAGATAGGATATTTTATGTTGGGACTGATAGGACTGACTTAACCTGTACGACTTAAAGACTCTTTGAGACTGAGACTTTAAAAGCTGAGACTTCCCTATCATTATGCGTGACTACTTCCAACACAGCGAACTTGAGTCCAGTAATTCAATTACATTTACTTTTCGTGCCAAAATGAGCGGTAATATTGAAATTTAAAAATACAGTGCAATATCTAGCTCACATGAGCACAAAAATTCATGAACAACATGGGTGCCATTAAAAAATCGCCGCGGTTTTCCTGGAACGTAATTCTGGAATGGCCCCTTGTCCACATATGAGTGCTTTGTAGCCAGACATGTTATATTGTATACATGTATATTTTATATGAGAAGATGAGTAAGAACAAGTAATGGATAATACATAACATGGAGATATGCTTGCGCGTGAGTAATGGGAATTCCTATTTAACTCCTAAGCAATTACGACCATTAAAGAAAAGATACTCACTCGCCACCACGTCCACACTACACTGTAGAAAAGATAAGCTCCGGATTTAATTACCACCATTTAAATACTTGACTTTTAATCCCTCCTGTAAGATTTCGAAAAAGGTTTTCAATATATGTGTTTATGGAGAAGAGGAATATTACTGTGGGGACGGACAATTAGGTGAATAGAGTGTATATTATATCCATTTGCTATAATATACATAGGACTCTGATATTAGCCTTGTCTTTTATTGGGTGAGTGCAGAGGAAGAGTGCAGGGTTTAGTTTGGAATGATGGATGAGGAGAGCGTGCGAGGTGTAATGGCCTTAATCTCGAATGTCACCCGCCACTATCTCCAGCTCAATTAACGCAATTTATGACCACCCCATGAGCTTGAATATGTAGATACTAGTAAGTCAAGCCATGGGCTTCGCCAATGCGATGGAACTCCGGGTCCAGCAGCTCCCATCCTTCCCTGTGCCTATCTATATAAAATTATATATAGGCTGGGTATGTAATTACACAAGTCCCGATTAGCGTCGGTTAAGTTCGGAAAGGTGCTAAAATAATTTTAACCCATAACGTAATTGCGACAATTTTAGCACCTTTGTATGTTCAACCGACGATATGTAGATAGATAACTTTTTGCCTATATGGTTTGCTTTTTGCTGGCAGGAGTTGATGAATGTCCAAGCATTTATTTAAATCAATGTCTGGATTGTGTGTTTTTCATCATGTCTTTTTTCAAATTCCTATCGCGGGAATGTTGAATTTGTGTGTGTGATTCTTATGAATTCCTGTTGTGGGGTGAGTGGAGAGTGCGCACTTATGCTTTAGATTATCGTGGATTGGATATGTTTGGAATGACACATCAGCAGAATTAAAATAACTTTATTACACTTAAGCATAATAGACTTCTAACGGGTCATGTAATCATTATAGAAGTTCTCTTGGCAACCATCAGAAATAAAACCATATGTTAAACACTAAGAAATATTGCAAAATAATTTCTGAAATCATGAGAAATGAGCCGATGGACTAAAAGTTCAAATTACAAAAGCATAACAATCCGAATGCTTCAACTATGTTGACCCGAATAATTGAGAGTTGACAAAAGTTGTCCAACCATGGATTTTTTCATGTATAACATAGGTGGGCATGGAAAAGTGAATGAAAAGAGTGTGAGTGGTCGGAATGTGTCGGTCGCGGTGGAATTGTGGTCAATAGCTCTGTACAGTCGTGTGTTTGGGTCGTGATGAAGATGTTGTATAATGGATGAACAGTGTAAATATGGATGAGAAATTCCCAGTATATTAGCGATATATATCCATATATATTTTATACTATATAACATGCACTTTTTAACTCGTTCCTCTCTTTGTTTTCTTGCAGTTTTCAAGCGACATCACGAATTGGGTCATCCCTTCAGCACGCCGAACATCGGCTTCTCCAAAGTGAGTCCAGTCCAGCAGTTTTCGTTTTCAATTACTACCGCATTTTTTTATTTTATTTTTTTTTCAACTCTTTTTTCTTCACTTCACATTATTTACTTACATTCCTTTTCCCACCTATCCATTCCCCTGTATAGTTTATTATATGTTTTGCCCGCAGAATGTGTTTACATTAGAAAAGAGGTAGGGAGTTTGTGCTCTTTATTTATATTGTTATGTTTGTCCATCCATTCAAATTCTCCCGCCCCTGTACAAAGAGGGCATTAAAAGAGAAGGGAGACTTTTGAGTGGAGGTGATTGAGGGGGAATTAGAAACGATGATGAGTGGAGTAAATATTGGCGCCGCCGTCAAACGAAGGAAAAGTAAAGTGTGATGATGGGATGATATGGTTTGGGGATGGCGGGCGCTTTGCTGCATTAGCGACCAACAAACGGCGGCCCTTTTGACTTTAAATTCTCCCACAAACAATAGCATTTTTTAAATAAAACTCTATAATATCCTCAACCAACTCTCCATAATGCCCACAACATTTCCACTTGTTGAATCTAATCAACCATATATGTATAAGCTGAGCAGATATTAACTTCTTGGTCCCAAAACGGGACAGACAGATCACGCATGTTTTAGATTGCAATTCTTGGAATAGTGCCGTACCGGACTAGCTGACTATCCATGTTTATGTAATGCTACGGTTTCCCATCCACAAGCCACAACCACCATGATATTAGTTCATGCCCACGACACCACCACTTTAAAAACGCCTGCTCACTCCATGACAACAACCGCAGAGGATCTCGGAATCCAGAGAGCTCAAACCACAAGAGTTTGAATTTGCAGACTCCCCGCACCTAAAGACCAATTTCAGTTGCACGCAACGCGGATGGTAGAGAGAAATGCGGTGCGGCGCAACGCCCACTATAATAAAGCACAGTCGCTGATTGAACTCGGCGACTCCAACATTCTACACAAGCAGAATCCTCCAGCGTTCCGTCGGGCGTCCTACAGCTTGTGACAGCCGATTTAAATGAGCGACGATTGTGTAAATCTACAAATGTAATAATAGCTCGCCTTCCTTACCTTGTTTACAACTTAACTCATTAACCTAATCTATAATCCTTACACTAAACCTTGTCAGTCTCATACAATGTCATTTTTAACCAAAAGATACCTAATTATCTTCCATTTCGCTTGGCTTACGTGGTTAATTAGCAATATCGAATAACTTTATTCACATTATATCCCAAGCTTTCGATTGACAACGTCAATCTTCGTCAGGCTGATTCTAACTCAAAAACAAGATTCTTCGTTTCTATTCGGAGTTCGTTCTTTGTATCGTCGTCTTGAGACCCAAAGATTTAGAATTCGAGAAAGATTTTGTCATTCCTTTTCAAGGGTAAATCGCCCATAAGAATAACATTGTATCGATTTGATTCCTGAAGGAACATCAGACATTGTGTATCACCTGCTGTTGATATCCCTTCATATGTGTTCACCATACGTCGATCAGCATACTTAACTACATCCTATATCCTATAGATAGAAAAGCAGCAATAACAAGTTGATATTGATATTGAGCTTCCGTCCGTGGATTCCCTACTCTATTAACGTGAGGTTAGGTGAGGTGAGGAATTCCAGATCCGACTCCTGGACACCATCACCGCCGGACCTAAAACAAACTCACTCACCTCACCTCACAACAACAGGGCAATCATCAGGAGTGGGATGACATGACATGCGAGAGGGAAGTGACGTCGGAGGATTGATCGGAATATTGGCTGTCACTCAGCGTCCATCCCCGCCATTCTCCAGCCTCCTCTCTCTCTTCCCTCCATTAAATCTCCCAGCAGCAGTGCATTTGCATTTAGATTGAAAGGCTTCCGAAGTCCTCATACCGTCAATCTTCCTGTAGTATTTCCCTTATGATGAGCATTGCTGTTGTTCTTATATTATTATTATTATCATTATTATTATTATTATTGGAAAGCCATAGAGCTCTATCATATAAGCTTCCAATAATAATACTTTTGCTGTGGGATGGGAGTTTCTAATCACGATTTCTCCTCTTTCGAGTGTATTTATGGTCGGAGGGAAGGATATGACGGGACCCTTGACCGCTCCTCGATAAAAGAAAGACAGCAGCAGCATTACTGCAGCAGAGTGTGCGATTTACTTTAGAGTTGCTCACTTGACTCCTGGCTCTTGTACGTGTGAGAGAAAGAGATATATGGAGATTATTCAGGACCGCGCATTTATTTAAGACATTTAAAAAAAAGCGGTGGTATAGAAGGTGCAGCTGAGCGGTTTTCATATAGTGGACAGCAGCAGCAGTGGAAGCGATTTGCATAAATTACTTCTTCTCCTTGTTGTTAATGTGGCTTTGTATGGCTGTTGTAAGAGTTGTCCGAATATTTTTTTTTAAATATTAATATTTTTGGGAAGGGGCAGGAGGAGGAGCTTTTTGGGTTGACACTTGTGATGGAAGCTTCGTGATTTCTGGGGAATTATCCGTGCGTGTAGTCTATGTGCTGTCGGGTCGGATGATGATTACGTATGAGAAGCCGTGAGACTTCATGTGTGGCTTATGCCAATAAATTCCTATATATTTTATATATATTCTTCCCTCTCTCATAATTATTAATTTTTCATAATTGTCAGTTATCGCAAACACCATAGATTTATTATTCCTTATACTTATCTACCCCGCACAATAAACCATTCTTCTTCCCACATAATTAAATCTCTATCACAATCCCATAAATCCACATGTGCTTTTGCCTAATATATAAGATTTTTTCTCTGATTTATTATTGATACATGTATGATTTATAGGAATTTTATCGCAACCTTTAATTTTTATACCATTTGATAATAATACATATGCTAAATCATTATGTGTGGCGTTATAAATTTCCCCTTTGGATTTTCCATTGTAGAATTAAGAGATATTTTGAAATTATTGCAGAAGATGTGGAAGATGTTGGTTAATTTTTAATAATTTGTACGTTTTCTGATTCGAATTTCAGGCTCTGAGCGGCTTCCTCATCATGATGACTCAGAACGGGAAATTGCTCTACATTTCTGATAATGCGGCTGAGTACCTCGGACATTCCATGGTGAGGCTTTTCAACTTTTGAAACAATCTTGACAACTTTACGAATTCAATTTGAGAGAATATTTTGGTTTTTTGAGGGAAATCCCATTTGTTCACTTAGGGAAATGGTTTTGCATCGGAAAATGATGTTTTTGCATCGGAAAATAAGGTTTTTTCATGGGAAAATAATGTTTTTGCATCGGAAAATAATGTTTTTTCACGGGAAAATAAGGTTTTTGCATCGGAAAAGAATATTTTCGTATATTAAATTAACATTTTTCGTGGAAAAATAATGTTTTTGAATGGGAAAATAATATTTTTGCGTATGAAAATAATGTTTCCGTATATGAAAATAATGTTTTCGCACATAGGAAAATGTGTTCGCGTCATAGGGAAATATATAAATAAGTGGGCTCAAATGGAAATAAAAGTTTTCTCATAAGGAATTAATTTTGAGAATGTTTTCTCACTTTTCTCATAAAAAAAACCTCTGGGTCTCATCAATTTCCATGAGTTGGCGGATTTTGCAACTTATATGCACTCCTCTCACAGTTCTTCAATGCTGTGGAGTGTGGTGAGTTGAGTGAGCCTTTTATTGTGAAGGCGCTTCATTGCTTCTTCTCTCCTCTTATTCCTACAATTTCTTTCTTGTATGGTGGATGATTCTCTCTCTCTCTCTCTCGCTCAAAGTTCTATAAAAGCATTTTTTGGGGAGGATTGGTGGATTTTGTGTGGAAAGTTATGGGATTGAAGAGTGGTTGGGTCGGGAAGGAAGGGAAATGGGAGGACTCTGGTCACTCAGCAGTGGAGCAACTCCTCCGCAATAATAATAATTATTATTATCATTTTGTCCTTTCATGTCCTCCAACTCCAACGGCCAACCTCTCCGTTAAATTCACAAAAATACAAAATAAGCAGGACAGACTCACTATTCGTAACTGATAACTTGTGCTAAATTAATAAATTTCTTGGAAAAATAGTGTCTAATTTTTGTATTAAATTTTGTATTAAATTTTGTACTAAATTTTGTACTAAATTTTGTACTAAATTTTGTATTAAATTTTGTATTAATTTTTGTATTAAATTTTGTATTAAATTTTGTACTAAATTTTGTATTAAATTTTGTACTAAATTTTGTATTAAATTTTGTATTAATTTGTGTATTAAATTTTGTATTAAATTTTTACTAAATTTTGTATTAAATGTTGTATTAATTTTTGTATTAAATTTTGTATTAAATTTTTTATCAATTTATCTTGTATCAAATTTTGTATCAAATCTTGTATATTAATAAATTCTTAAATAATTCAATTTTTAAATCTCTTGGTACTTTTCTCTTGTAAATATTAATCTACTGTGGGGATCTCTCGTGCTGTTATTATGGATGGCTAAAAATATTGATGGTGAGTCGACGGGATTGATTTTGAAACTTTTTGAAGGGCTACGTTCTTCTTCTTTTTCTTCTTGTTCTTTCTTCGTATTGCCGTTGTTTGGTGCTCCTTGTCATCGTCCCCACCAACTGCGCGACATGCTCCATCAATTTTGCCACACGCAGTCACAACAATAATAACAATACGTACAACAGAAAGAACAACAGCAAGGAACAACCACAACTAAAGAGAACAATAGCTCGATCTCCTCACTTTTATTTCCACACACATAACAAACACACACTCACACAAATAAAATAGACAGAAACAGAAACATTAAGGTCTGCCCCGTCAGTCCCAATCATCCTCATCGGTCCTTCTTCACCCTCCTCACAGTCACATATCCCACGACGAACACATAAGACATCGTTGTAATTCAGCAATTCGACGTAAGAAATCATAGGAATTCAAAAATTCACATCAGAGAATGTATTTATTTTGTATCAAATTTCGTATCTGATTTTGTAACAAATTTTGTATCAAATTTTGTATCAAATTTTGTATCAAATTTTGTACCAAATTTTGTATCGAATATTGTATCGAATATTGTATCAATTTTTGTATCAATTTTTGTATCAATTTTTGCATCAATTTTTGTATCAATTTTTGTATCAATTTTTGTA
>JAQGAK010001387.1:0-33894 GCA_034696945.1 Lipothrix lubbocki | reverse complement strand
ACTGGGGGAAGAACAGTCATTTTGTACTGACACAGAAATAAGACGTTAATAAAGACATGAATTGAATTGAATTGAATTCTTGACCCGATTTTTCGCCACCGGACTCGCTGGGAAGGTTTTGTGTATCAAATGGAGCGTCTTTCCAGAAATTGTTTCCACTTCAATGGATTTTAAGTCACCAGCAACATTGTCACCGGCCTTTGAGCCGTCGCTGAGGGAGAAACTTGACACTGGCTCACCTGCCAAGTGCTCGATAAAGTTTTTGTCATTCAGACTGAAACTCATTTTTAATTGTTTTTCCTTTTAATTTTTTTTATTACACTTTTGATTTTTTATTAAGTTTTATTTATTTCTAATTGTTTTCTGTATAAAAAACCTTCAAATGTAATTTTAAATGCGACTTGAAATAAAAAATTGTCGCCGCAAATGGATGCTTACTACGTATCAAAATTTCGGTCACTTTATTAATTATTCTGCTAATTATTAGAATTAAAAGTTGTGATCGTGAGTATAAAGTTGACACAAAGGACATGTACAAATTACAGCTACGGTAAATTCTAATAAAGAGCGAAACGACTAGAAATTATGTGGAGGTGGAGGAACAGGGGACAGTAGAGTTTTATCATCTGGATTTTTAGATAAGTATTAAACTATTAAACCTGTTTGTTCATATATTTATAAATCTTTTCGAGCTTAAAACAGATTGTTCATCACGCAAGAAGATACAATTATGTGCATGTGTGTATATTTGTACGTACGCATTTTTGCATTGTAATATTGTAGAAGAAGGTAAGTATATAGATAATTATACCTGCAACATTATTAAATCCAACGTATAAGGAACAGAGAATTTTCTGTGAGTTATCAATCAATATTCGATTTTTATGTACTACTGATACATTTAGTATGAACAAAATTACCTATGGAAATTGCCTTATCGAATGCGTTAAACTATCCTGAAATAACTGCCATGTGTCAGTTAATATTAGTCCATCTCCCTCGGCATAAAATTTGTTTTACTCAGCTCAAACGTATGTGCATGTGCATTGCGTCTTAGGGTTCGGGGTTATCTACATTGTTCTTTAAAGCAAAATGGGTTATTCACCGTAAGTAATACTGCAGAAAAAAGGGTTAACTCCAACTTCGCATATAAAAAGCATTGAAATCTGAATCCCAGGGCATTTAAAATAGTATTTTCATATCAAAACGTTTTTATTAGGTTTGTGGGGTTAACGCACCTTTGCATTTTTGATGGTTTAATTTTAATTAATTAATCCTTTAATTAAAATAAAGGCAGATAACTCACCTTGCACCTGAAGTAGCAATATGTATTCGGTAATTTTATTATTCTGAAAATATCAAACCCCTCAAAAAGTTATGGACCATGTTTTAATAATTACATGGTCTCATATATCGCCGGTGGAGATGTAAAGTGGGCTATCTTCATGTGAACCTATATGCAAGATGAGATATTCCCAACCAATTCCGTGTAAGATCCCGTTTAAATTGCATTAAAAACTGAACAGGGAGAGAGCTTGTATTTAAAATTTCCACTGCACGGCAATTGTAAATTAGTAGAGTTACCCCACCTTGCATTTAATGGTGGATGTCCCACTTTGCTACTATATTCACCTGGAGATAGTCCACTTTACACCTCCACCGACGTTATATTCCTTTGTACTTCCTCAGCATAATTTAACAGTACTGCCGTTTGTTTACATAAATATATACAGAGATGCATTTACGTTGCACACGTTGACATGTCTGTCAGTTCGGGGATGTCAGTTCAGTGTCAACTTATGGGATATTTCATTCAATCGTGTGCCTCAGATGCAATATGCAATGTACACACACGTGTGTGAATCATTATACATTTTTGCATTAAGTAATAATAACACTTTTACTCCTTATTAGTAATGAAAGGAACTATATTAAAAATTAAATAACGACTAATGTTTACAAATTGCAAGTTGAGGACAGAAGGTTGGTGCATCCCTTTTTAACAATCCTAGTGCAGGGGTACAATTTTTATTATTTGTTTTATTTATTTATAGTACAAATTTTATGTTCAGAAATTTACAACCAATAATGCATCATAATGGCATTTATAGAGAAAAGGTAGTAAACATTATAATAGTCAAGAAAACTTTTTTGTTTCATTTTGGACAAAACTGGCGATAAGATTCCCATTGTCAGCAAGCCAGCAATCTATTCATCTTCAATGACAACAAAAACGAATAAATGCGTTATGTAACAAATCAGACTTTGAGCTCGTACAACATAGCTAATTGATGTGACCTTTATTTTAAAAAAATTTCAGCTTACGTATGTTTAAATGCTTAAATCTGCTTACCTGTTGTTTTTATTCTACAAAATGCAAACTATTAAAAACATGAAATATTGGAATCATTAGCCCTCACATTACAATCAGTCATCAGAGCAATAAATAAAAAATATTCCCCACGCGAATCTTTAACAGTGCAACGCATACATTAAAATATTTTAACTAACTTCAGATAAATCCATCACTTAAAAACAGCTCAATAAAAATGCAAGCTACTGCGATTCACTAAATAATAATTATTGCAGTATTTAATTACCCAGCAGCATAATCTGCATAAATATTCTCAAGTATTTATTAATGTAGGATTTATACAATAAATCATTTCATCAGAATTATCATTTTTATTCCTCTTTTATCCTGACCCGCTGCTAATCGTACAACTCCAGAGCAAGTAATTAAGCATAAAGTGATAAAACTCATATTAGAGAAAGCTCCAGAAAGATTTGAACCCGCACTCCAACTTTATCAGCTACACTTGAAATCAAACAAATCCATTATTATTTACTCACCCCATCAAAGAGCACTTCATTTATTTCATTTATAAAAGGGCTTGATCAAATCAAACGTTGTAATTTAATACTTGTGACAATAACTCACAAATCAGTTATAAATCAAAATTCAATAGAAATTAGAAACTTATACCCTTTTCATCCTTTACGGATTGACTCTTGATTTAAACAATGTCATACTTCAACGACTTATTATTGACTGCCGGACTTGCAGAGAATGATAATAATGAAGAATTGATGTATGTGTTGAAGAAGCGTACAATCAAATAAACGAGATAAAATGTCGTCGTGTCGTGAAGTGTGGAAAATTTATGTAAGTTGTGTTTAAAATTTACTTTTTCGTCCCCTGCACTGAGCCTGATACATTTTCATATGTTAATTACAAGCCATATTATATAGATTTTTTTTATATGAACTCAACTCACTTTAAATTAATATGACTTTTGATAGACTTTTGTTATGCTTTAATTTTGAAGGCCCTTTACAATTACAATACATGCAGACCATTGGAAATGCGTGCATATTAAATTAAAATTCCATTACTTTTAGTATATTTATTTTTTACTGATAATAATAAATACTTATCATATACATATACAAAAGCATCCCTATACTATTGTATCTTTTTACTCTTGTGTACACATTACTACAATATCTAATGTAAATTCGAAACTGTGAGGAGTTTAGATTGATGGTGCCAGTGAAAAAAAAACAGCCTTGAACACTTCATATAGCGTGTCTAAGCCTAAATAAAAACACGAATTTAGTCTTTTGGCTTCAGAAGATACATATGGAAGCTTCGTCCATGTGCGCATAGCGTTTGTAAAGTGTTGTGAACATTTTAAACCCTTCTTCTGTACAGTGCAGTGGTTAAAAATACATATGTAGCAAAAACTATATTTGACATAGTATAGCACGGTATTGTGTTAAACCGTTGTGGGTGTACATCATTGCATAAAAATATATCCCATTCTCTAAGATTTAAACTTTAACTATTCTGCCGTGGAATAAATACTCGACGGGTAACACTTGATATTCGACGCTCAGCTTCATTATCATCACAGTCCTGCTGCTCACTTCAAGTCAACAAGCACCACAAAAGCCTTGACTGTGAATTTCTAACTCTTCAATATTTCTGTCAACTTAACAGTATTATACGTAGCTTCCTATTAGATTTACCTGTGACAATTTTTTACCGCTGGAATTTTCTACAGTTTGAGGTGAATAAAGATTAAATGCGAAAATTAAATTGTAATGTTACAAAAATTTTATAACAATTATTTTTAAGTCAATTTATTTAATTATGCTAAATACTCATTTTGACATGCAAAATTGGAAAATAAATAATAGATAAATAATAAATTTAAAAATAAATAATAATATAAAAAAAATTAAAAAATTATTAATAATATATAAATAAAAAATTAATAATGAATTAATAATTAATGATAAATAAATTTTGTGATCAATAATTAATACAAACTTAATATATAGTGAATTAATATTGAAGTAAATATAATCCAGAAGCATAATGCAGCCCAAATTAATAAAGTAATGTTCGTTTACATTTCCAACAGCAAAATGGCCTACGAACTGACAAAGGAATTTGTGGCCAAACTGGTCAATCAGCCCATCACAGACTTTGAAGTGAGTGCCGGCGCGAATCAAGCGGACAATGTAGCTGGAGAGCTGAAGGCAATAAAAGTGCAAACGGCCCCTGGCGACACGCTCCATCTAGTGCACAAGACCTTCCCGGCCGACCCAATGGGCAAGGCGTTTATAGCGGACGCAGGTGGTTTTCGAATTGAAAATCTATTTTATAGCGAAGTGGCCCCTACCATTGAAAACCTCATAAAAGGTCGTAACCCCGTAAATTACAAATTGCCGATCCCGAAATACTATGCCGGCTTCAACAATGACAACGATGATTACGTTACTTTGGAGGACCTTCGACCCCAAGGGTTCCGTATGGCGGATAAATTCAAAGGCCTCAATCTAGCTGAGACCACCCTGCTATTGCAGCAGCTTGGTCGCTTCCATGCATTCACGTACTTCCTGCTTAAGCATGAGGGTGAAAAATATTTAGACGCATATCCCTACATCCGCCAGTTGAAGTTCATGCAACCGGAGAAGATGCCCGAGATGATGATGATGATTGAGGGGACGGCAAAATACTCGCAGGAAATCGTCGCGGCTAAAAACCCCGAATATGGAAAGAGGTACGCGGATAAAATGGCAAAATTAAATGCTCCGGAGGTTTTCGCTCAGACGACAAAAGGGACGGATACTTTGTACTTCCCGGTTCTCATTCACGGCGACATTTGGCTCAACAATGCTATGTTCAAGTACGATGCGCAGGGCAATCCCACCGAAGTGAAGTTCATTGACTTCCAGATGACGAGACGCGGGAATATTTTTGAGGATCTTAAGTATTTCTTTTATACAAGTACCACCCCCGAATTCCGTAAAAAGCATTTGTATCAAGCCCTGGAGGCATATTACAATGCATTTGTAGGCACGCTGGCAGATATCAAGTGCCCGGTTCCAATTGGATTTTCCCGAGGATTCCTCATTGACAATTACGATGAAAACCGATTCTCCGGGTATGTTTTCATGGGTTTTGCCCTGCCGATGCAATTGGGCGACAATCCTAAACTCGCTGCCAGCATGGATATGCCACAGGGTGGTGGCCCACCTTGCGTTTCAAATGGTGGAGGCGCCCCTCCACCAGGCGGTCCACCTCAATTGCCACCAGGCTTCAATCCCTTGGACATCCCCGTAGAAATTCGTATTCCTGCCTTCGTCGGTAACTTGAGAATGCAGTTGGAGTCAAGTCCAAGGGCTTTGGAACGGCTAATGGATATTACGCAGGAAATGATCGACTTGAAATTAATGTAAAAAATTGCGTGGGATCTTCAGTTATTATAAAGCGGAAAGATTTCTTTCTGGTTTAATATTCCTAAAGAATGAATAATTATTCATGTGATACTCCCAATATTATTATTTGCGGTTTTAGTCGCTAATGTATATATACATATCCGTGGAATAAAGAATGTAATAATGGCAAGAATTTTAAATTAAATTAATTATTATTTTAATTATTTAATAATGTGACTAACGAGTTTTGAATGTAATAGATACACTTCTTCGCTTAGAAATTATGACGTGGTCGTACTACACACTAAAATATGAAACTCAGTAATTTAATAATTATTATTAAATGAATTTAATAAAGTTAATTTAAGTTTCAACTTGCTTAATTTTCACAACTGTATACTTTTTTTTGTATGGAAATTGAATGAAAAAAGAAAAAAATTATGGTAAGACTTGACAGTCAACACTTTTAAATGGGTTATGTTTTTAAAATCACTTTAAAAAAGAATTCACTGAATTTTCTTAAATTAATTCTAACTGATTACATCTAAGTCATATTCATAAAACACGCGGAGGAGAAATAACCATTTGTAGGGAGAGTTCCTTCGGTGTACCAACGCCTAGCCCTGGGATCAAACACTTCAATTACAGGTCTACCATTAATGTCATCCATGTCGTTCTCAATGGAAATTATTCGTCCATCCAAGGTCGTTACGGCTGAAATAGAAAAAAATAAAAAATTTATGAATTTAAACCCTCCTGGAAGAGCTATATAGCATCAATTATTGCATCCTTGATTCCTAATAATCAATTATATTTTAATACGAATTAAATTCAATAACTATTCAATAAATTTAATTTAAATCCTTATAAAGGTGGGTTGTCATTACAAAATATTTTAAACAATATTAAAAAAAACATTAAAAAAGTTATTAATTTGGTGTCAACTGAACATACCGCCCTCCGGATTAGTAAACGGCTTGGCAGGTCGATTCTTAACTTGCATCCAGTATTTGACCCTCGGGTCATAGAACTCCATATTAGCCAGCTTCCCAGGGACTTCGGCCTTTTCACTTCCGCCAATCGCATATAAACATGAATTAAGCGTGGCAACTCTGATTCCACAACGCCGCTGGAGAAGGGGAGCGGAGATCTGCCACTGATCCAGCTCCGGTTGATAGCGCTCAACGCTAGCCAGGGCGCAGGATGTGGAGGTGCAACTTATCCATCCACCAATCTGTTAAATTATGTTTTTTTAATTTAATTTTTGTTTTTAAGAACTCACAAAAAAATATAGATATGTATATACATAGATAAAAAGATACTTAACTTAAATTGACCATGTATTAATACTGCTCAATAAAACTTAAATAAAGCTAAATAAATTAGAAAAATTCTTACCACAAACACAGAATCATCGACAACCCCAACTCCAAAATCCTCTCTATGTTTACTCATCGCCTTTATCTTTGTCCAGCCCCCGCTGCCATTCACACACTGGAGTTTTTCACCACTGTTTAGACTTCGGATGATAGACTTACCCGTACCGCGCCCGCCAAGCTATTTAGTAATACGAGAAAAATTAGTTTTTATTCGTAATTAATTCACCTGTTAGAAAAGAAAAAAATCTACACGGTAAAGAAGCACGTAAATAAAAAGTTAGCTTTAACTGTAAAAATTGTATTGCGCCACACAGTAACCCCGCAATTGCTTCTCGATTCCAAGAGAGAGTCCCGTGCATAAATGGGTTTATCTGCGATCCATTTAATTTTCCGAAGCTGACCTGTCTCAGTTACTTTTGGGAAATCTGAGTAATACAGAACTGTTTGGAGACAGTTGTGATTTTGATAGCCTTGCGGGTCTACTCCTTCGCTTCTGCCACCGATCACATATAATCGTCTATTTACGACTGCCATTTGGGTGCGGGGATAGTCTATACAAGCATTTTCGATCAAGACGCCCGTTTCTTTTGACTAAAACAAATAAGAAGCAGTATTAAATAAACCCAAAATAAATAATAAAACAATTCAAAATAAAAACAATAATAATAATAACAATTATTATTATTACAATATTATAATAACAATTATAAGCCAAAATAATGAACAAATACAATATAATTATTATGAAAATATAATGTATTTGACTAGTGAGGTCCAATAATTTTCATACCAAAAAGTCGTATACCATAATATCCTTCCCCTCGTTAGAATTCGGGCGGATGTAAAACATGAGAGGATTTTTTATAGAAATTTTGGGAACACTGTCCCCAGAAATGTAATGCACCCCTCTCTCAGCAGAATGTTTTTCAGGCCGACTATCCTCGCTTCGGCTAATCCTCGGTTTTTTAGTTAATTCAGATCCACTATTATCAGGGTTTGAACTTTCGTGCGTTCTTTTCTTGGTAGGTTCAATAGTTTCCAGGTTTTTAGTCGGACTTTCCTTTTTTCTGGAACCAATTGCAGGGTCCGTCTTCCTTATTAAAATCTTGAGTTGGTTAGCAAGCTTCTCGTTTACAATGGGAACTTGAATGGGTTTATCAGGCTCAAACAGATCACTAATCGATGAAGAATCTCCTGGAATTGGTTTCCTTCTCCTACCAGGTCGCTTCTTCTTTTCTTTTACAAGGTCTTTATCACTCTGTTCGGCAGATTCCTCTTCCGGTGAAGGATCTTCCCCCATGGGCTCAGGTTCTGATAGGTGTTCAACTTCCACAGCAGCTTGCGGATTGCGGTAGCAAGTGTTCAAGGTAATCATACAGCTCTTCATCATTTCCGCGGGTACATCTTCTAATTTTATAAACTGCATCAGTCCCAAAAGATGCTTCTGACGTGTGTGAATTTCAGCTTGAACCCATTTCAACACAGCTTGCAGCATCAAAGCGGACGGGACGACACATCCTGTTGGGTCTCTGAATTTTACGATTTCCTCTACCTTAATGAAAAACAAAAATAAATCAACGCAACGTTTTTCCAGAAAATTTAAATTGATTCTCTACGCTCACACTGATAATAAAAAATTAAAAATAATTGACTATAAATCCTCAGATACTAAAAACAAATTTAAAAAATGTAGTCACTTTATTAAAGTTAAGGTGAAGAAACATGGGTGACAGGGAATAACTTTGAAAATCTCGAGTAATCAGCTGCATCAAAGTATCATCTCCTGAAAGAAACCTTCGAATGAGACTCTCAAATCTGTTAAAATTGCTGATATTCAAGATACACTTGAGCATTAGCTTGCATCTGTCGAAAAGCTTGGAGAGTTGACACACATCAGACAGCATCAACAGCTGCTCCAGGTTGTCTTCCGTGAATCGAGGAATCTGACCGGTGTACATGAATCTACATTTAAGACAATGCAGACATTTTAAGAAATCATAAATTGAACTTGGCTAAAAAATTAATTAATTAACTTAGACTGAAACTGCAAAGCTTCGCACGCGTACGTAATTATATACTCCAAGGCCTCGGTAGTAAAAGGGAATTCATAAATTTCATTTCCATCCTTAAAAAGTTGATCAAAATAGGGCGTTGATACTGCCAGGATGACCTTGTGAGCCCTTAAATCCTGCACGGGGGATGAATGAGTACCTCGGAAGGTCACGTCCGTTAGGACGTTGTTTCTGGATTGACAAACATGCACCTTATTATTTGTTTGTTAATTTTAATTAATTATTATATAATATAATTTTAACTAAACAAATGCTTAAGACGTGATTAACATGAATTTTTTAAATCAAGTAACTAAATTTCAAATTATTTGTGTTCATTATTTACCTCCGGAACATCTCAAACTGACTAAAGTTAGTAACGTACTCCGGCGGGATCACTTCTTCCCGATCGGGCTCCGTCAGCTCGATGGACGAGCTCTCCGAATCTCCGTCTTCATCCATTTCGATTTTTTGAGGAGGGGGAGGGCAGTCTTCACCATCGCCCTCCATCTCCATACCTGGATGATTGTGTTTTTACTATAGCGTTATGCTAAAACCGTATTAATTATTAATTAAATTAATTCGCTTGTTCACGCTCAAACCATGGACATTGTTTATTTCAATGCATAAATAATTAAAATAATACCCCTGGAGTTGTGCAGCACAACTTGAAACTAGTACATATAAATAGTAAATAATCTCAATCTCAGTCCTCAGACAAACGACGAAGACGCACTTATTAGTAAATTATTAAGGTTGTTAAGATAAGGAATGATAAAAGATAATTAAATTAAGAAAGTCTAATCACTTAAAAGTTTTAATATTGTTCTTGTAACTGTTAGCAAGTTACTGATATAATTCAAGAGTACCTTAAGTCGCAGTAATAATTATTGCAGTTTAGCAATGCAGTGGCTGTTTGAAATAAATGAATTTTTTGATTTTCGAATATCCCGGCTACAATAACAAGCACAGCGTGATGCCTTAATTAATTAGTGGATTTTGCATTTTATTGACTTATTCATACACAAAATGACAATCCTTGGTCTCTTTGCATTATTCACATTTCGCATGCGGATGAAAGGTTGTTTAAACGGAAATATTGCACTACAAATCGAATGAATATTACGAATTTAATAGCCTCTCATTCTTAAAGAGCCAAACATAACTATCAGCGGAGTTCTAAAACACACGAATGACTACGATTACGAGATATTTCGCAAATATTCGAATGCAAAACTGATGACTATGTCGCTTAAAAGCATGGCCGTTTGTTTACATTGTCATAATCAGTATAGCGCTTATACGGCAAGCCGAATCCCGTTGCTACTGGAGGACAGATTCTGCAAAGTCTTGAATGATGTAGAATGGAAACATATTCCGCAGTTTCTACCGCTTATGTGTCTTTGCAATGTTAAATAAACGAGATGGTCAATTTTGCATTCCAAACTTTGGAAATAATATTCGGAAAAATTATAATGTAGGAATACGTGAAACATAAAAACAGTGGTACAAACATACGGAGGCGTACTATATTTCACGTTCAATATTCTTTCAGCACGATGTTGCAAGTTTGGAGCTATTAATTGACTTAAGTTTGAATGAAGTAGATTTTCAACGGTTAAGATGTTACAAATCACTGTAAAATCTTTTTAATACACATAATTTGGTATTACATATGATTAAATTAAAATAACCAAGTTACAGCATATGAATATTAAATAGTTTTATTTTGGTTTTATTCTCTTCAACGCTTGTTTATACGCTGTACTAGCTTTTACGTGTTCTATGAAGACAGAGACTATAGAAATGGTTGTTCCGGCTGCGAGAATAAAAAATGCAGTAACGACATCTTTAAGCGCCAACTGTTGAATGGAACCCCCGACACTCAAGCAGCTAATGGACGTAGCATCCAAATAGCGGTTTCTCAAACGATAGAGGACACCACGTTCTTTCATTAAAGCAATTCTGGAAATTGTTAGCAATGACATTCTCTAATTTTTGAGGAATAAAGAAGCGACGGTGTATTTTCATATTGTCAATCAATATTGTCACAAATTATTTTTTTATTAAGGCTTACTTCACGTTAAAGTAGTCTCTTAATGGAGAAGTCCTCTTAACAAACATGGAGCTGACGGCGGGTCTCTGACTGAACTTAACTTTGGAAACTGTGTTACACAAATAGTAAACGGAATAGTCCTTTTTGAGCAAAAACTGGTAGAATGCGTCCGGAAAGCTCACTAGCGCAATTTTATTCTTAACCATCTTTGGCATTATCACTTCCGTTTCTACGTTGCGACCGTCATCCTGCAACTTTTTGATCTTCCCGGAGTCCTCTAAGCTCTACAAATATTTCCTTGTACTTTAACTTTCGATTAAAATATTTAAAAACCAGAATATAATCAGAAATGATAGTAATAACGCAAATATAAATGATTTTTTAAATATAAAGCATAAATTATTAAATACAATTTTAAAAAAATATACACCAACTTACATTGACAACAAATTTTGCAGTTGGAATGTGATTATCGCTAAAAATGTCGAATTCGTTGTCGAGAAGGTCGCTAAATGTTTTAACCGGTGTCACTTTTACAGAAAGGATAGCTACTAAAGCAGCGGAATATGCGATGTAGAATAGCAATCCAGCGGTAACTCCGGAAAAGAAAATAATTTTTACGGACGTCGAGAATGGTGTTACGTGCCAACCTAATTTCGTGGAAAAGAAATTTACAAAATCTGAAATTCTGAATCATTTGCTGCATATTATGTATTTCAATTTATCAACCTTGTTGGCAAATGGCACTAGCAGCCCAAATCCAAGCCTCGTTGTACATACAAGCGTCCAGGGGATGCAAATAAGCATTGTTAATTTGCTTCAAACGTAGAAATAATAACAGGAGCAAGACAATCACCAGCCAGCAAAAACCAATCGCCAGCCATATTTCCTTGGAGAAAGTGTTTAGAAAAATATCTCGGATGGAACTAGCGCCTGGTTGCTTAAAAAATGCCAGGATTCTGGTAGAAGAAAAACGATTTATTTTAGGTAACTTTAAGTACAAATAATTAGAATAATATGTAGAAAATAATATGCATAAATATTTAAGAAAAAAATACATAATAATTCCCACTCGTTATAAAAGGTTGGATGTAGAAACGTAATTCCGTTGGGAGCTGTAACTCGATATAGCAAAAATTCAGTGTAGCCGATGCACATGTCCGCAATGCCTTCGTTAATTGGAATTGCCATGCCGGTCAAGCTTCCATTTGGTGCTTGACGGACGTAATTTTTCCAAGCAACGGCAGCTTCGCTAAACGACATTAAGAATGAAATCATTGAAACAACAAAAAATTGAATGCATCATTTTTCCAATTTGTTACAACAATAAAATTTTTAAATTCTTACGTGAAATTCAAAGCGTCACGTAAATACCAATACTCATTTACTTCAAATCCGCTCTCAAATCCAATTGCAACAGAACCGTTGTGCTTGAATTTAGTGGATTCGGGATAATCCAGATCGTCCTGATAACAAGATGGAAATTAATGTTAAATAATAAGTATCTCATAAAAATTGTTAATTTATGTTGTGGAAATAATTGATGACTTTAAAAGGAAACTTTTACCACGTTGACCGCAGTTATTAGTGCCTTCTGGAAATTCAATCTTCTCAAGGACTTCTTGTACGTTATTTTAGCAATGTTGTGCAAAAGCGGAAACGGACAGTGATCGTCCGGTATTATTTTATTTTGAGCAAATATTTTCCTGTGTATCGTTGCATTTTTGACGGAATAAAGCTCTATAAAGTCTGATGTGCTAAATAAATTATTGTCAGAAGAGTTTTGGAAAGCAAAGTAGACTTGACAGTCGGGAGGAATTTTAGTTGCCCAGACTTCCCATGGATATTCTCGTTCTTGGGAGTTAAGAAGTATTAAAAATACTGGAAGCCAATGCGATTTTGAAGTTCTTACTCGCATGAAGATGTTCTGCATCTGAGAAGTTAAAAAATAAAATTCACTAATTTAGTTTCTAATTAGTCAACTTTTAATTAATTATTATTACGATTTTGTCGTAAAATACAAAATACAGGTTAAAATTAAAATTTGCAGGTTAACGTTAAATTTTACAATCAAAGAAAAGCTTTACCTGATCTATAAATTCATCTGGGACCAAATTTTCTCCTTCAATTATAATCAACGCAGGCACCTGAAACTGCATTAAATCTGGAATCCACGACGTAAAATTTTGAAGCAACAAAGATTTGGTGATTGCAAGTTGAATTGTTGGAGGAAATGATAATTCTATATAGTAGAGGAATGTTATTAGTACATACATACACATATGAACGATATTAGAATTAGTTGTTTAAAATTTTAAAAAAAACTCGTATGTATGTATTAATTTTCAGATTTTTAAACCTCGATTTACCTGATAAACCGGTTTTATTCAAGCGACTTGGAACGAGCAAAACATTAAAATTTACGTTCAAATTACACTCTAACGTTGAACCTATGAAAAGAAATATAACAATCCAATGGAAAGCCATCAAAAGCATTGGTTTTCCAGCTCACAATGTTCACAAATCCATCAATAATAATTTCAAGCAAATGATGTTAAAAATAAAATTGTGGAGAAAATTTTGCGTCATTTCTCAAAAAATGTTGCGCCAAATTTTTAAATAATTTTTGAACAATATTTCGTTAAACTGTTTCAAATTTTGCGTTAAACTGATATAAAGGTTGCGTCAAATTGTTTAGAATACGTTGCATGCATTTTGAAGTTGGGCAAAATCCTGTGTAAATTTTCGAGCGACAACATTTAATGCAATTTTGTAGAAACTGTAACCGATAAACTCGGAGAACTTTTCGTATACAATTTTGTAAAATCTTTTGTGACGAAAGTTTCGATAAAATGCGCACAATTTTGTTGCCAATTAACGTTGTCAAAATGTCCATGAAGTTTTAGCAGAAGAAATTCACTAACTGGATAGACATTTTCCTTTTCCAACGTCGCAGGGAAAGTCCAAACAAGATGATGAATAATTTATTTATGCTACATTCTTTTTACATTGTCAAGTTTGTTGTCTACAGTAAAAAATGCATTTCCAATACACGTGGAATAGAAAATAGTTGATAAACGACAAATGTCAAGCATAAGCATTCGCATTCTTGGAAAAACCGGAAAATCTACCCGTCAGTTGAGCGGTGCTTTTGAGAATCGAGGAAATTCGGCCGCGTTGACAATTGACAGCAATGGCACATGTAAATTAATCAATGTGTCAAAATGTCATACAAGGCTTTGAAACGGTACATTGCATCGGTTTTGGGGTTCTTGTAGTCATTGTGGCTAAATAATATGATAAGACCGGAAATAAGGACAGGCAATTTATAGCTCCTGCGCTGCACAATGCAATTTGGTAGTTGAGGAACATCAATGCTGTCATCATAACCGTCACATTAAATTTAGTCCGAATTGGTAAATAACCCCATTAGATTATAATGCACTTTTTTTTATTGTTTGTTAGTATTGTTACTACACATTTAGTACGTGAGGTTATTTTTAAATAAAATTTTGGAATAAACTAGTATGCATTATTACATTATGTGTTGGATGCATTAAATATAAGCAGCGATTGTTGAACTGTTAAAACAATTATGAACTATTATGCATCATTTAAAAAAGTACTCTCTTTGGGTTTCAATTAACAAAAATTAAACCAATCTTTATTTATTTGTAATATTGTAATTAGTAATTTAGAAAATATTCATGCAGATATTTATGATTATTTTACAAATTTTTTACAACACCTCTCTTTGGCTAGATATTCTTGCTCCAGATTGAATAACGCGGGGAAATTTGAATTCAAGATTTACACCCTTTTTAGTTGCAATTTGCAATTTCATTTAGTTTAATCATAGTTTAGTGTTTTCTTTGAAGCACTTTTGTGATTCATTCACACTAGTGTAGCTTTAATTTCAGTATTAATTTTGTTAGCTGTAGAATAATTTAGGTCAAAATTTAAATTAGTTACATTGTGCAATAATAATAATTATTAGTATTTTACAATCCAAAAGGAAATTTATATTCCTGCTTTAAATCCGGTAAAACTTAATTTTAATTCTAGTGTCTGCTATTTCTGTACGTATGATTCGTATTTAATTTGTATTTATTTTGCAAAAATCTTTTCAGGAAATGTCTTCCACAGACGAAGCTCTGACAAGTCCGATTCAGTCCGCCATCCAGTCAGTAGTCGTAAAGACCCAAGACCTCAAAGATAATTTGGCATCAGTCGATGATGGAGACTTAAAGTCAATGAGGGAGTTGATAGAAAAACATTTAAAATCGTGCTACAATATTGACGACAATAATGCTTTACTGGCTCCAGTTTACCCAGTGCCAATTGAATTTAACGAACGTAAGTTTGATTTGTTTTCCACTATTTTACATAAACCTGAATTTTGTTGATAATTAGCTTTCCCTACAAGTTCAGAAAATTATGAGATGATTCTTAAAAAAATGTTAAGAATCCACTTGAATTTATCTATAAATGAATTGTTAAGTTAATTATTTCATTTTTACTATTTATTAAGCAGAAATTCAATGGATACACACATCTCAACCCCGTGGGAATCTCCATTCAGACGCTGCTTCCAACTTGATCGTCTTCGACTTTTTCACTCATTGCTGTATAAATTGCATTCACTCCATAGAAGATTTGCGTCAGGTGGAATCGTCAGTTCGGCAACTGAAAAGAAGTCAAATCCCGGGAAATATTCAATGCGGGTTTAAATTAATCTCTATTCACTCGCCCAAATTCACTACTGAGAAGCAGACGGAGTCAATCAAATCATCTGTAGCTCGGATGAAGATGGACCACACGGAAGTGCTAAACGATCCTGACATGGTCCTTTGGCAGGGGTGGGGAATTTACTGCTGGCCGACGGTTTTAGTTTTTGGCCCGAATATCAATACTAAAATCCCGGGTCCGAATTTATTGTTTGTCCTCACGGGTGAAGGTCACAAGAGTTTCCTCAAGCTGGCGTCGGAAGTAGCACTTGACTTTTTCGATCGACATATTACTTTGGAACAAGCTGAAAATTATCAGAAACTTTTGAACACAAAAGAAACTAATGTAATGACCGAGGTTCATGTTAAAGAAGATCAAGTGGATTCTGCCAAGAAGCGTTTGCTGAATTTCCCCGGAAAAGTTTGCGTATTTCAAGATTTAATATGCATTTCGGATAGCGGGAACAATCGGATTATTATTGCAAACTTAGCAGGTGAAATTCAGGTATGATTTTTATTATATTTTAAATTATTATTTTACTTCGTTTTTATTAAATTATTATAGTGTTTATTAAGATTTATTAAATAAAATCCAGAAATTATTTTTCTTACGCAGCACATTATTGGAGGATCATCCGATGGGTTTCAGGATGGCGACTTTGCTTCTGCAAGGTTTTACAACCCTCAAGGCACAGCTTTTAAAGATCCTGACACGTTTGTTGTTGCTGATACTGGAAATCATGCTATTAGAATGGTAAAAAAAATTTTTTTAAATACCCAATCAAGGATTCTAAACCAACAAATCAAAATTTTAATTAAATTAAAAATTCAACTATTGCAATTAAATGGTAAAAACAGTAAATAAATGTATTTACAAAAATTATTTATATTAATAATTAACTTTTAGGTCAAACTATCGACTAAAACCGTCACAACACTGGTTTCCCCGAATCAAACCGTACCCGAACATGAGACAACATTGAAATCACCGTGGGACTTGTCATTTTATTTACCAAATGTACTGTTAATAGCTGCCGCCGGAACTCATCAGATATTCGGATATTTTTTCGACAACACGCAACTTTTTGGAAAAACGTACGAGCTATTACTTGAATATATAAAAGTATTCCAGTGTTTATGATGATTTCAATTTGTATTATTGCAAAAGTTTACTATATTTGATTTTGTCTTCTTACATGGAATTTAATTTAAATATATTATAATATTTATTTGTAGAACAATTTTTTTGAATGTTTTAATCAAGGTGATAATTAATGTCGTGACCGCATAATTATCGCATAATAATTATTTTCAAATTTTAACGAATTGTATTTCAGTTCTTTTGGTTTAAATGCACTGCAGGCACGAAGCTCAAACATTTAACTTAGTTGCTGGGTCTGGCCGGGAAGAAAATAGGAACAATATGTACCTGCTCAAGTCTGCCTTTGCTCAACCCAGTGGAATTGCTACTGTGGGGAATGCCCCTGACCAAACTGTGTACCTTGCGGACAGCGAAAGTTCCTCAATTCGACAGATTACGCCTCAAGGCAGGGTGATGGCTTTGGTTGGTGGAAATCGCGATCCGACGGTAAACAATAATAATTTCAAAAATATAATGGTGCGTATTAAATACTAATTTATTTAAAATGATTTGATTTTAATTTCCTTTCCTCGATTAAATACAGAATTTATTTACATATGGAGATGAAGACGGCGTATCTTATGATGTGAAACTCCAGCACCCTATGGGCGTCTGTGCCGCCGAGCCGGGAAAAGTTTTTATTGCTGACACTTACAATCACAAGGTATTGCTGGAAATTATTTGGTAATTTGTATTTAATACTAATTTACTAATTGCTAATATTCTCATAAACAATTATAATGAAAAATAATATTACATCATGTTATATTTCATACACAACATTCTGTTTTATTATAAATATTACAAGCTTTTAATTTTAAAACTATTATCACAGGTGAAAATGATCAACGTGGAAACTAAACACTGTAGCACACTTATTGGAGATGGAAGTGCTGGGAACAAATTAGGAATTTTCGCTGGAAATGTGAAGCCTAAAAGACTTGGACTGGCTCATCCTTCCTCCACGAGCATTGAAAAATTGTCACCATTGGCCTTGGTAATGAATCATTTTGGGATTTCTAAAAATATTAAATTATTTAGTTTATTATTGTAATTAAAATTAATTTTAAGAAATTTGTAAATAAATTGAAATTGTTATTATTTCTACAAACAACATTTCAAACATTTAAAAAAACTACAAGCCCTACAACTTGTACAGAATTTGGAAATAATAATTAAAATTTGTTATTCGACAGCTCAACGAACCAGGAGGCATCTGCGTTGACGAGAACAGCGAATATCTGTACATCGCGGATACAAATAATCATAGCATCAAGGTTGGCCATTTGAACGAGCAAATTGTGTCGGAGGTAAAAAAAACAAGATTTGTCCATAAAGAAATACTACTACTCTGTAAAATCATTGAATATTCATTCTGAAGACCTCCAAATAAAATTTATTAGTGATTTTTATTCTATATACTATTATACTGTAATAATTATAATATTATTTATAGAGATGACAATAAGTGTTAATATTGACAGCTTCTTCTAAAGAAACCGCAAGACTCAAAAGAACCACCCACCCCAAAATCCTCAACTGGAGAAATATTTGATGAGCAATTCTCTGTAACGATAAACAAATCCGTTCGAAATTTCAACCTCATGCTGAAAATAAACAAACTTCCTGCCCACTTCGAAGGTGGTTCATGGAAAATAATCTGCCCGGTGTTGAGTGCTAATCAGGCAATTTTGACTGGTAGCTTAACCCAGGACGCTGGAGAATCCGCTATTATTACTACGGAAGAGGATTTGCCGTTTGTGCCTTGGATGAGGGAGGTCTATATTCTCCTGACTATTCTCTACTGTCAAGAAGATGCTTGTCATCGGCGGAATCTGAAGCTCCTAGTGAATTTCTCTTTAAATATGGAGCCTCAATGTGGGACGGATGCTTCGTTTTCGCTGGAGTATACGCCTGCGGCTGGGATATTCAGTATTTGAAGAATCATAATTTGCTTTAATGGTGCATTGTTACTTACATACAAAAAATCTAAGATTTTTTGAAGATCCTTAAATTTGCTGCTACCGCGGCAAGCGCCACTATAATAGTTGACTAAAAACGAAAATTACGACAACGACGAAATGGTTGTTAATTAAAATTATTTATTCAAATTAATAATTTCAAACAAAATAATGTGCCGTGCTTTTACAATATAACGCTTATTTTTATATCTTTAACTGTACTAACGTTACACTTGATATTTAGAAACGAAACGTTGTGAGAAAAACTTAATTAATCTCTATCTCTTTCTAGCTGAAGCTCTGTCTACTGTTGCTGACTTATTTATTTATTATTTATTGATATGTACAATTTATATTAAAAAATCTTGAATGAATTTTAAATTATATTGTGCCAATATATGAAAGTGCATACACAATCTCTCTAATGCTGAAAATGAAGGTCAATATCGACAATAAATAAATAATTAAATTTTATTCTATAATTTATTCTTTAATATCGCGTGCGGTGAAGAATCTCAAGTTGGTATGTGTTTAGTGCATACGTTAACTAATGATTACATATTTTTTGCATTACAAATTATACAAACATACAAATATAAACTACTGCAAGATAAGAATAACAGGATTTAAGACGATAACCTTTTTACTCTCACAGCCAGTTCTGCATGCAAGACTGATGAGATGCTGAGCGGAGGGGAAAAGTAGTTCAGTTTAATGTCTATTTTTATATCTATCACAAGAGAAGCAGTTCAACTCACTTTTTTTTAAATTTAAAAACATTAGAACAGCAGACTCCTTGATCTACATTTTTACGTTAAAATCCAAATAAAATACTTAACACCAGATATATGTGCTAACATTTTGATTAAAAATTCCACATTTAACAATAATTACTATTTTTCATTAAATTCTAAAATCAATAAGTATTTTAATAAAGTAGGAAAAGATTTCTGGTGGAATATATGAAATAACTGATAATATTTTATAATATAAATACTTAGAATAAAAATTCAAGTTCTGTTAATTTAATTTAAAAGCGCCCTTATTGACCATGGCAGAAGAAATCGAAATTAACGAGAAGCTCCGTCAGGTTTTTAAATTTGTGTCGGCCCAGACGCAAATCCTGATGGATAAGTTTGAGATAGATGGAGAGTCCGAGAAAAATATGAAGACGCTAATTGAAAATCATTTAAAATTGTGGTACACCTTTACAGATGACGGTCTTTTGAAGTCTGCAAACATCCCTATTAAATTTGAATTTGATGAGTGTGAGTAAACACATTTAACGAATTGATTATACATCTTATTTTATTACAAAACGTGAATTAAAAAAATTAATTTTAGGCCTTTTAATTTAGAAAATCAATTTTTGTATAAAAAATTACTTTTAAATTAAAATTTAATTTAATAAATTTTTACAATTAAATCCACAGATGAATTTCTTTTTTTATTGTTTTTGTAAATCTGTTAATTTGGGGAATTAAACTTAATTAAATTAAAAAACGAATGCGGTCAATAACTTAAAATGTAAAATGGTCAAAGAGAATAAATTTCAAGGCTATAAATAATTTCCATTTTATAGATGTAAAGTTGTTAATTTCTTTATCACTTAAAGTGTTTGAATGGGTGAACACGACAACTCCTCGTGGGGACCTGAATGACCTCGCAGCCTCCAACTTACTCATCTTTGACTTCTTCACTCACTGCTGCATAGACTGCATTCATTCCATTGAGGACCTCAGACAAGTAGATTATTACGTGAAATCTATGCGGAAAAATGACGAAGACAATGAGCAAGAAAAATTTAAATGCGGTTTCAAAATCATTTCCATTCACTCCCCAAAATTTCACACAGAAAAGAAATCCGAATCCATTCAGAGCTCCGTCCAGCGAATGAAAATGGGGCACACTGAAGTGTTAAATGATCCACACAGAGTACTCTGGAGACAATTCGGTCTTCATTGCTGGCCCACGGTCATGATATTTGGTCCGAATGTGGATGAGAACCAGCCTGGCCCAAATTTATTGTTTGCATTTACATTGGACAATCATCGCGGGTTTTTAAAATCAATTTCCCAAGTTGCGCTGGAATTTTTTGATGCTCGGCTCACTAATGAGAAGGTCAAGAAATTTAGAGAGAATTTGCAAACAAGCCAGCAGGAATCAACTGTTAAAGTTGCCAGTCAGGAATTAAAACAGACGCTTAGTGGAAACGTTGCGTATTTGAATTTCCCGGGTAGGTGGAATCATTGCAACAAAGGAATTTTGAATATTTTTAAAATAATTATAAATGAATTTAGAAAGGAATTTTCTTATCCTGGAAATTAAACTGTCCAATTTTAAAAAAATATTTAGGTATACTTCAAAATTAAATATAAAAATGGATCATTTCCTCACTTGCATATTACAATTAAACTTATTAACTACTTTAATAAATTAGTAAATAATAAATTATTTAATTAAATTTACCTTAAAAATAATTGGAAAAATAAATTATTTTTTAGGGAAAATCACAGTCTATAAGGATTTAGTCTGCATTTCCGACACTGGGAATAATCGGATTATTGTTGCAGATTTAAACGGGAATATTCAGGTAGAAACTTATACAATTATATACATAGTTAATTAATTTGTAAAAATCTAAAAACAAAAACAAAATTGATGTTTATAATATTTGTTTGAATTATTTTTCATTTCGTGAAAAATTTCAAAATATATTGATTACCACAATTTTTTAAATTAATTACCGTGTGGAGTAAATTGAACTTAATCAATTTTAATGTTTGCAGGATTTTTTAAAATTATTTTATAACTATTTATTTTTATCAATTTATTTTTATTAATTAATTAGCATGAGATCGGAGGAAGTGAAGATGGCTACACCGACGGAGATTTCCTCTCCGCTCGGTTTTACGCACCACAGGGAATTGCTTTTGAAAACGCGTCGTTGTTTTATGTTGCGGATACGGGGAATCATTCCATTAGGAAGGTATATTTTTTTAAAATTGTAAACTAAATTAAGCTTTTTCTAAAAGAAGTCTTTGCCGCTGTAAATTTTGACTTTTAATTTTGAAGGTTAAAATTGAAGGTTAATTTTGTTAGGTAAATCTCGAGCTGAAAACTGTCTCGACGATCGTACCACCAGGTGATCCAGTTCTCAATCTAAAATCCCCGTGGGACTTGACATTCTATTCTCCGGGAGTTCTCCTCATCGCCGGGGCCAGAACTCATCAAATCTTTGGTTACTTTTTTGAAGAAATTGAACTTTTTGGACAATCTCATTCCCCAAATTCGGTGGCACTGGTTGCTGGAACGGGCTTTGAAGAGAATCGTAACCATGAGGACCCACTTCAGGCATCATTTTCCCAACCAAGCGGATTAGTTTGCACTGGAACGGGTAAAGATAGAATTGTTTACATTGCTGATAGCGAGAGTTCATCGATTCGATGCATCGCTGGTGGGGAAGTTCGACCAGTTGTTGGAGCAAGTACGGATCTTTATGTAAGCAAAAGCTGGAATTTTTAATTTAAAATAATAAAATAAATTATAAAACAAATAATAAAATAAATAATAAAGTAAATATTTAAAAAAAATAATAAAGTAAATAATAAAGTAACCAATAAAATAAATAACAAAATAAATAATTCAAAATATTAAACAAAAATAACATTTTGTATATTATTGCTTTTTTTGTTGTATTTGTTTTTTTCCTAGAATCTCTTTGCTTTCGGCGACCAAGACGGCACTGGGTTCGATGTAAAACTTCAGCATCCAATGGATGTCAGTGCTCAAGGAGAATCAACGTTATTCCTTACGGACACTTATAACCACAAGGTTTTTAAGCTTTAATATCAGCGGATGAACATCAATGCATTTTTAATATTGAAGACGGTACTATATATAATAATTAAAATATTTCTACTTTGCGCCTGTAGATAAAGAAAATTAACCTGAAAACAAATGAATGTACCAATCTCATTGGGGATGGATTACCACGAAACAATTTGGGAAAATTTAATATTCCTGGCAACAAAGACGATTCGGGACCATTGGCTACAGTAGTTTCTTTATTAATTAAATTCTAATATATGAGAATTAATTTTGTGAATAATCATATAATAAATTACTCGATTTAATTCTCTGGAATTCAGTTCAACGAACCCGCTGGAATCTGCATCGATGCAAGTGAGCAATATTTGTTTATTGCGGATACGAATAACCATTCCATTAAAGTTGCTCATCTGGAGGACGATATTGTGTCAGAGGTCAGAAAATTAAAATATTAATTTACATATTAATTTATTTCAGTTTTTTTAAAGTCACGAGCATTTTTTCTTGAAAATTAGTGCTGAAAAATCCTATCGCAAATTTCGTATTTTTTCACAATTTAGTACATTCTCAGAACTCCCCAAAGCCTGCCGGAAAGCTCAAGAATTGACCAAGAATTCATAATTGCGATGTCAAAATCCAGCGAAAAAGTGCGTCTTGACCTGAAGATCAACAACGTCTCCAATACGTTTGAAGGCGGAAACTGGAAACTATTCTGTCCGAGCTTAGGTGGGAAAGTTCCAATAAAAACGGGAGAGTTGATCAAGCTCAACAACGGAATTTCTGTTCTCGCGGATTTGAAATTTTTCCCGTGGCTTCAACAAGCCAAAATTAAATGCACTATTGCGTACTGCGAAGACAGCGGTTGTCATTTACGGGAATATAATTTCCTGTTTCGGTTTGTGCCCACAGCGGCAGAAGAACTTCCGAACGGCGGTGCGGTCGAATTTAATGTTGAAGAGGGGACTTTTGATTAATGTAGTTAATTAACATCTGATTAAATTCTTGACTCTTGATTGCAGCATGTAATAATTTGTTCCCTTAAAAAATTAAGGTCAAATAAAAAGAATCCTTGTTAACCACGTATCCATTTATTTCCAAAAATGAGTAATATAATTTTTTCGTTAGAAAATTATAAAAAATAGTTGCTAAAATATTTTCAACGGTGCAAAATATATCAAATAAATTCAAAATAAATACAAAAATGATTATTTATTAAAATAACAAATTATAATTAAAATGAAATGGAAAAATTAACATAGATAAAAAATAGCATTATGACTACAGGCATAATATTTTTAACTATATTAAAATAAATTTTACATCTGTCTACAAATTTTTAGCCATAAAATTCCCTATAAATTGAACCCATAATTTATACGTGGCTGCATGTCCATATCAATGTCCAAATAATAAAGGTTCTTTTTCACGCAAAAGCCTTTACAGCGGTGCTAAATGTAAAAAACCCCAAAATCTTCAGGCAATTTCATCAAACCAGACTGGAAATAATGGGCTTACAAAATTCCTTATTTTAACAACATACGTGGTCGTATCGGCTGTGTTGTATGTTGCATAGCTGATGAATGTAGGTGATCGCATTTACAGCTTCCATCCATAATATCATGACTGTTCAACAACGGTTCAACAATGTTTTTGGGTACGGATATGAGCAATTATAACCATGACGAATATTTACAGCTCTGTATATTTTATGCGTTTAGATTAATTTAGAAAGCTCTAAACCCCTAACAGTTAGAAACATTCGTAGATTGAATTTGCAAAGGTGCTAAATTTTTAAGAACCCACAACTTTTCCAAATTTTAAACCCCTTTGTAGATTTCCATCCTCCGTAGAAATCCATCACTAAAAACAAACCTATAAGCATTATTTGGGTATGGCAACCCAAAATTGTATAAAAGCTCGCCGTCAGGTCTTCCAAAGCATCAGTTTCAGGACAGCCAGCCTTTGGGAACAAATAGCTTTTGAGCGGAGAAGTCTTAATCTTATTAATAATAAAATAGATAAAAATATTTTGAAATTGTGCATCGGATATTAATTTCAAATTTTCAAATGGCTAAACTGGTAAGTGGAATTCTAATTAAACGAAAAAGTCAATTTTTAAAGAGTGGTTGCTATTGAAGGTGAATTCTAATTAGTACTTTAATATTTTGTTTCACAATCCTAGGTGCTTTGTAAGGTAATTGCTATCATCGCAATTTCAAATTTGGATTTTGCTCGGGCTACCATTGGATGGGGTCAAGAGATAAAAGCTCAGGGATGGAGTGAAGAACCCAAAGGAAATGGTTGGGAGCCGGAGAAAACTGTTGGCTGGCAACCCGAAATTAAAAGTCAAGGGTGGCAGCCCGAAATCAAAAATCAAGGTTGGCAACCAGAAATCAAAAATATCGGTTGGCAACCAGAAATAAAAAATGCCGGTTGGCAACCCGAAATCAAAAGTCAAGGCTGGCAACCAGAAATCAAAAATATCGGCTGGCAACCGGAAATAAAAACTCAAGGATGGCAGCCTGAAATTAAAAGTCACGGCTGGCAGCCCGAAATTAAAAGCTATGGATGGATGCCCGAAATCAAAAATATTGGTTGGCAACCAGAAATTAAAAGTCAAGGATGGCAACCCGAAGTAAAAAATATCGGCTGGCAACCGGAAATCAAAGCTATTGGTTGGCAACCCGAACCGAAGGGTCACGGTTGGATGCCAGAAATCAAGTCTCACGGTTGGCAACCGGAAATAAAGAGCTATGGCTGGATGCCTGAAACGAAGGCCCAAGGCTGGCAACCCGAACCCAAGGGACATGGTTGGGGTCACCCAAAAGGTCCCTCTAAAGGTTGGGAATCTAACTACAAATTCGGTTACGGTGTCAGTGACGACTACACTGGAGATGTGAAAAATGCCTACGAGATCCGAAATGGCGGATGGACCAAGGGTAGTTACTCACTGATGCAACCTGACGGCGTTTTCCGGACCGTCAACTACCAGGCTGACCCATGGAATGGATTCAAAGCTACTGTTCACAATAAGAAAGGATGGGCTCCTCCTCCACCCAAGGGCAACGGCTGGGGCAAAGGGAAACAATAGTTATTTTTAAATAATCTGCTATTTTTAGGATTCCCCATGACTTTATTGTACCCCGCAACGTAGAAGCGACTAATTATAATAATTAGATATTACTAATGTACTTTTGTATTTCAGTGTTTGCGCATTCTAATTATTCTTGTTTTATAAAAATTTGAACTGGACTTGTTTCTTTTGTGACCAGAATAAAAAATTGTTTTCCTATTTTTTCTATAAAACATTTACTATTCGTTATTTTATTTATTATGCATATATATATACTGGCGTTCAAAATGTAGCTAATATTTCTAAAATTCATTATACTAACATTGTCACATTCACATATGTACATAATAAATACAATTAATCATCATTCTGATTCAGCTCGCTGTTCTAGATACATACAGATAATATTTATTTTGCTAGCAACTGGAAAACCCATTGAATATTTTACTACAATCGTTCTATATTTATTTACTGTTGATATCAGGATTTTCCTGTAGATAAGCAATTTTATATTTAGTAAATCATTTCATGATGTTATAATAAATGTTAAATCAAAGGATTATAAGAAAATACTAAACAAATAATTAAGAATTAATCATTGATTAATAAATCATACTCATAAAAACAATTTGCAAACATTTGTATTTGGTTCCAACGTTGAATAACAAAAAATTAACAAAGTACTGAAAAATCATGAATAATTCATTTGGAATAAAATTTTTTATACAAAAAAATTGAAAAACTTTTCGATACATTTTGCAGTACTTAGATAAACTGCTATTATTGTAATTATAGTAAATAAGAAAATGGTTTAATACTAATCCTCTTTACCTCACCGCCACAAAATGATGAATTTTGAGAAATAACATAAATGCGTACATGCACAAGATGCAACTGCATGTGCAAAGCCTAAATTTCAGCATAAATAATAAACGGAATTATGATGCCATTAACTCGTGTTATAAAATCCCACGCTTTCAAGAAAGTTAGAAAGTTTAAGGATTTCTAGAATAATTTAGAAATATATAACAATGTATCCATGTACTTTGAATTGAATAACTCAAATAAAGTTCAATAAATAAATTCAATTTAAAGTCTGCACTCTGGAGAATCCATGCATATGTAAAAATTATATGTTGTCCTGTGTAATAAATGCATATCTTACAATTGTCAATATTACATTTTTTTAAGTTGCTTTTCATAAGCTTTTTATTTAACCCAGCTGCCGGACTATCCTAAAAATAATTAATTACCTAAGAATTTAATTTATACAAAAAAAGAAGAGTCGACTGAAATAATACTCCATATTTAATCACATTTTTATATGTGCAGCAGCATCTGTCAGAAAGTAACACAAGCAAGTTGTTTGTTTACAGTAAACCAGATAAGCATCTTAATTACTAAAATTCATGTCGGATTCTATGCATAGCATTTGCCATTTTTATGCACGAGTGCGGATTTTATGCAAATGAAGGTACACAGTCCCGAACTGTAACAATGCCCAACAAACCGATTTAATTACATAGGTTTGATTGCAATCATTTTGACAAATCTTACAACCATCTATGTATGTAATAGCAATTCTCTCTAACATTACTAAAAAAAATTCCACATAAAAAGGCAACTCAAATATTTCGATGCAAATCTCGACAGATTAATGGCCATGAAGAGTTTGATATTCGAATCTTTAATATCTTGTAAGTTTCAATGTAAAAGTTGGCGCACGCGCTATCTTCAAATAAGCTACATATGAACCTCCCTCTTGACTTTGTAGCGTCTAATTTTATTATGACCAAACGGTTAAAATGCTACACTAAAAGTTGGTCAATTAAAACGGTAGAAATTGAAAGGTTTGAGAAGTGCATTTTTTAGCAAATTATACTGCAACAACTGCATTCTCATCACTCATGTTATGTCGATGCAGAATGAAAAGGAGGTACCGGAAACCAGGCTTTATTACAACAATTTTATGGACAATAATAATAGTATCGTAAGTAATAATAATATTTTCATATTATATTAAACCGGGTGCACAAGTGGTGCAAATTGTATAGACGAGGTACAATGGAATTTACTATAAAAGCTAAAACATTGTGCGTTTAAAGTATCAGTTCTTCAGTGGCAAGCATTTCTTAAACAATAACAAGCAACACTTAAGGCTCTGAATTATTAAAAACAATTCAAATATTTACCAAGTTCGGTTTAAAGAATTGATCTCAACATGGCAAAATCGGTAAGTTAAGTAACATTTCAATTTCAAATGAGGACAATGCAATAGTTTAAAAAAATTACAATGGCATTTACTTAAATGGTGTTTTATTTTGAATTGAATATTTAGATGATCGTGTTACTCGTATTTGTACTGCTGGGTGCAGCAGTCGCTGTGGAAGATAAGAAAGATAAAGGAAATGACACCACTGCCCAGGAAACCAAAAGCCTCGGTTGGGGACATTCTGAGGTAAAAAGCCAGGGCTGGGGACAAAAGGAAATCAAGGGCCAGGGCTGGGGGGAACAACCTAAAGGAGATGGTTGGGGTCAGGAGATCAAGGGTCAAGGGTGGGAAGCACCAGCGAAGGGTCAAGGTTGGGAGCCCGAAGTGAAAGCTCACGGTTGGGTACCAGAAATTAAGTCTCAAGGATGGCAGGCCGAAATTAAATCTCCAGGTTGGCAACCAGAAATCAAAAATCAAGGATGGCAACCTGAAATCAAAAGCCACGGATGGCAGCCAGAAATTAAAGGTCAAGGATGGCAACCAGAAATCAAAGGAGATGGTTGGCAACCGGAAATAAAATCCCAAGGATGGCAACCAGAAACGAAGGGACAAGGTTGGCAACCCGAAATTAAATCGCATGGATGGCAACCCGAAATGAAAGGAGATGGTTGGATGCCAGAAGTTAAACACGGTTGGCAACCCGAAATCAAGTCACAAGGCTGGCAACCGGAAAATAAAGGTCAAGGCTGGCAACCAGAAGTGAAATCACATGGATGGCAACCGGAAAACAAAGGCTGGCAACCAGAAATGAAAGGTGATGGATGGCAACCCGAAGTAAAATCTCAAGGCTGGCAACCCGAAAAACCTCAAGGCTGGGGTCCACAAGAGAAGAAAGGCCCTGCTAACGGTTGGAACTATAAATTCGGGTATGGAGTGAACGATGATCACACTGGCGACGTCAAAACTGCCTTTGAGTCCCGGAATAATGGCTGGACTAAGGGAAGCTACTCAGTTTTGCAACCTGATGGAATTATGCGCACCGTTAAATATGAGGCCGATCCTAAGACAGGCTTCAAAGCTACTGTCCACAATAAGAAAGGATGGACCGCGCCACCAGCGAAAGGTGATAAGGGTAAGGGCAGTGAGAAGCACTAGATTTATCCAGTTATGTTTTTGATTTTAACGTTGCAACTGTGACTTTGAGTTTTGGGTTTCAAAAAATAAAAAATTGACATTCATTTTATTTCCTACATTTGTTTGCAATTAGCATAATTAAATCATTTTAATTATTAATGTTTCATATATCACCTTGTGCCATATCATTATTGGAGTAATTATTATGTATTACGTATTTATTATTATCAAATTCTTTACATCAAGCACATTTAATTTGTCTTTTAATTGTACTTTTTCCTTTCAATGTTCTGACGATGGAGAGCGAGAGACTCATTTATAATTATGTCACCTATTACCAAAGTATCTGTCGTCTGCAATTAACAAGTGTCTGTCATTCGACAGCATTTTATAATAATTATAAATTATAGCTTTCAATACAAATATCATTGCCAATAATAATGCACCCGGTTGAAGTGAATGCGCTCATTACGGTTTATTTTACACATGGCAGCAGGATGACACATTATTTTACATTCCATACACACTGACCTTGCAATAACTACTCGGTCTGCGATTTTGTTATCAGCACTCTTGTTAAACTATATACATAAGCTTAAATGCTGACATAGCTTAATATATTGTTTATCTTTCTCATCAACGTTCTGTGAATAGTGGAATTAGTCATTGTATTAAAGCTGTTCTATCTGCAGCACGTTTTATCGTCGGACTAATGTTACCTGTATAAATTGTATATTGCAGAGTTTTTTTCTATTTTTTGCTGAGTTATAATATATTTACAAATAAATTGCTGCACTGTAAAACTATTTTTTCGCCGAACAGAAAATTTTTCATTTTATTCTTTCCTTGTTTTAAATCGTTTTTGTTAGCAAAAACTTGTTTTAAAAGTTCGAAAAAATGGAGACCTTCACCCAATTCCAACAACTTGTAGGACGTGAGAAAATATTGAAGCAGTTAAAACTTGCATTGAGGTCGAAGTCGAAAAAATTTCACAAGAGAATAGTTGTTGTGGCAGGACTGGGTGGGATGGGAAAATCCTTTTTGGTAAATAAATATGTGGAAAAATATAAAGCCGACCCTTGTGTATTAGTTCGGGCAGATACATCTGCAACATTAGCTGCTGATTTTAAAACGTTGATGTCCAAGTTTGGAATAAAAATCCAGGAAGGGAATTTACAACAATCCGTGGACGAGTTTTACAGATTAATTTCTGATAAGACACTTTTAATCATCCTGGATAACGCACGTCCGACTGTATCCAGCGTAGTTACAAATTGTGACGACAGTGGCTCCGACATTGGCGGTGAGAATCTACAATGCTTCTTACCTTCACCGGAAGTGGCAAAGCAACTAGAATTTTTGCCGAGGATACTGATAACATCCCGATTTCGAAGCTGGAATTACTATGGAAAGATACTACCAGTGATAGAATTAAAGCAATTATCGTTACTGGAGAAGGAAAGATACTTGGTGGATCAATTATGTCCTAAGATACTGACGCCAGATAAAAATACTGCGAAAGTGATCCACAAGGTGGCGAAAGTTCTCCAGGGCTACCCGCTCACATTAGTCTTGGCGTCTGCGTACCTAAAAAATATTCTTGCAACGATGGAATTGCCGGCTAAAAATAATAGTTTACTGTTAAATTTTGTGGCACGACTGAAAACGCATCTGAACAGATTGGATACTTCAATAAATAATTTGCCTTACACGAAATTGAATGCGAAAAAAGAAAAGTACGATGCAGTCCTGTCGTATATTTGGAATAATTCGTTAGCAACGATATTCGCGAATGAGAAATCCAAAGGTGTTCAGTTCTACATGGCAACAATCAGTGTGTTTTACCCCTTTGAAAATTGGTTCCGATTTACCGTTTCCGCTGAAAAACTTGACGCGTTCAAATTACTTCAAAAATTTGCATTGGTGCCTCCCGTAAGAGAAGAACTTTCAGAAGATGGTGCATTGGCTAGGATTACCATACATTCAAAGCATTTGTCAAAACAATTAGTGCGCTTTATGCAATTAGATGTCTTAGAGTGCCCCGAACATGTCTTCATTAACAATCACCCAATTTCCTGGCTTTTTCTGGATTTTTGTTGGGGACTTCATTCCGGACTGCGGGATTTAGCCTGGCCTGGGATGGGCATTCGCATTTCGAACTTGATTTTATTAAATCTGCTTGTCAACACAACGGATCAGGAACGCCGTTCGGACAAAAGTGCTGTCATTGGATCACTAGCAAAGGCCATCATTAAGGACTTGACGGAGCATGATAACAATTTGAATGATTTAGATAGGAAACGACTCGCTGTTGATATCGTAGTGAGAGATATTGTAACAATTATTTGGGATTTAATTTATGGCAACGAATTTGAAAGTGAGATAAAAACCCTCAATAATAATTCACCGTTCTATTCCTTGGATAATCCGGACGTTTGCTTGTCCAAATCCCTGTCCATGATTTTGGAATTCAAGGAAGCAGTTCTTGTTCAGGTTCTTGGGGCGAAGTTGATTCATATATTGTACATTGAAACTAATGCACAATTTTCTAAGGTAGTATTTAAATGTATTTTGCATTTATTTTTTAGAATTTGTTTATCTATATTAATTTTGCATTAATTTTGTATTAATTTTGTATTAATTTTGTATTAATTTTGTATTAATTTTGTATTAATTTTGCATTAATTTTGTATTAATTTTGTATTAATTTTGTATGCTTAAAAACTAACAAAGCATTGATTATTCTGGTCATCATTATCATCTCTTGGTCCTCCGAGGTAGATGCAATCGAAGAAATAAAACCCTAAACCCAACGTGATTTCCACAGGAAGGTACCCTTCTGCAAGATACTCCGGCCAAAGAACTACATAATACTCATCCGGTTGTACAGCCCTGATCCATCATAAAATAGATTTATATAAAAACCTTAAAGGGAAAATATGTGAGTTAAGCCGGTACAAGCCGAACCTACTTTTGGAAATTGCACCTACGCGGATTTAGCATTAGACCCCTGAGAAAGAGTAAGGAAAGTAGTTCCTAAGCTCGTGGGTAGAAACTTTTCCCACTGCTCAAGCACATCGGGACAGGTTGGTCGTAGCTGCCCCATAGATATCTACAAAATTATAGAATTAAAAAAAAATATAATTTTAAAGACCAAAATGAGATATCAAATAGCAAATTGTTGTATTATGAACAAGCCTTGATTCAAATCAAGATACATTTCAATCATTTAACAAAATCTCTTACATGAATTTTGAACGATGACGAATCGTTAATGGCTAAGATGACATGACGATCCGGTGGAAGCCGGAAATTGTGAACAATGAAGTTATGAGGTTCCATACTTGCAAGTGGAACAACCGGGATAGTAATCGTTGGCAATAATGCGGAATGCGTGGGTAGATCACAAATTTCTCCTTCGTATCCTGGCAAGCAGTCGCATTTATAACTTTCATCATTCGGATCAAAAATGCAACCCCCAGGTTTAATGAACTCCGAGCAGGGATAGCATTCCGATATCTCTTCGCCGTGAAGATCTTTCGAATCAAGACATTCGCCGACATCCAATCTGCACAAATTCTTCCTTTCACAATGATCCCCCTCATAGGGAAGGACGCAAGCACAGGAGAAATCAATGTCATCAAGGCGCTGGCAAGTTGCCCCGTTCAAACAGTGATCACCCTTTGTTACACACGGATCTCGATCTCGACAGTCCGGGGCGAGATAACCCAGAGGGCAGTCGCAATAAGTTAGTCCATCCTGCCGGGTGTAACATCTTCCCCCATGTTGACACGGATCATCGTTGGCACACACATCCACCTGATCACAGTAAACCCCCATGAACCCCTTGTCACACATACACTCACACTCCCCATGGATCAACTCGGCCTTGCCGTTGACACAAGAAGGAACTTGGCAGATCTGCGTAGTGGCGGCAGCACTGACTTCGGTGATGATCAAGATCGTTACAGCAGCGAATGTATATTTTGTAACAGCTGGCCGCCCAGTTCCAGTTGTAATCATATCAGTGCACAATTTTTAAACTACTTGGGGGGAATGGGAAAACTTTTACAGGTTGTTTGTAGTAATTAATAATGAAAATATAATAAGGACTTATTCAATTGAAATAAAAATTTTAACAACAACGGAGAGTATTAATAATAATATTACATATTAATGTACATGTGAAATTGTAAATACGGAATGAATCAGCAGGCAGCAGATCGATTGCAAATAATAATATTATTATTATTACAATTTATATTGAAATTTCAATATAAAGTTCACTATCACAAAATATTTCAATAAAATATTGTCCAACTCCTAAGCCCTACCATTACACCCCTCTCCTATCCATATTCCATTATTTATTCGGTAGATCAGATATATCCGATTTGTAGATCGCTGTTTCATGGTGGCTAATTTCTGTGAAGTTTAATAATACCACTGTAGTAGTCTATATATGTATCCAATTTCAAATCAATTTTATCAAAATTTTAATATTGGATTCTTACTACGAACATGAAGAAGGGCAGACGCCCGAAACGTTGTTCTTGAATAAAGTTTTATGTGCTTACTTAACCAGTGAACTTATTTACC
>JAQGAK010001386.1:0-33908 GCA_034696945.1 Lipothrix lubbocki | reverse complement strand
AGGTACATGGAGTTATTGGAATCAACAATAATGATCTGATCTTCTCTACTCCTTAATTCTCTGCTTTCATTTATAGAATGACTAATGACTTGACTTGTGGCAAGTAGTTACTTCCAAGGTTTAATGAAATTAATTTATTATTATTTATTATTATTATTACAAGTAATAATCATAAATTAATAGCGTAATTAATCATGCAAAAGTATTAATGAGAGACAAATTAATAAATAATTTCGGAAACTATTGCAAGCCCGTCCAGTGTGCAGTCTGCAATTCTGCAGTGGGACAGGAAATTTTTATTATCTGTACGTCGTCTTAACTACAGTTAGTGCAGTTCCATCCAGCGAGAGAATTTGTCACTAAAATACTTTTCCAGCACAGTGACGGACGTTTTGGATTAATCCTAAAATGTAAAATGAAATGAAATAGGAGATTCAAAGGAGTAGACTAAAAGCTGTTTCACTTAAGCAGCGGAAAAGTTGACTTTCGCAATCGGTCACTACCACACGTACGTACGTACTTTACTTACACTTACTATTACTACTCTCTTTTACGCTAGAAATTTCACTGCTTTTCTCAATTTTATCAATTTACATTTGTAATAATTGGGTTGATCGTTGATATAGTTAATTAATATTTATTTCTTGCGGAGTGTGTCAAAGTTCTTATCGGTTCGGTGTCGGTTTCGCGGCAGTCAGGTCGTAAACGTAACGTAGACCGTGGGGGGTGCCGTATATTTCCAAACTTTAGTTCAATTCCATTTCGCTCTTCTGCTCAAATTGATTTTATCAAGCAAATTAAAACACCGTACACACATCATGGGTTGGTTCCACGGGCCTTCCATTGCAAAAACGGCGTTTTTTCTACTTTGTTGGACATCATTTGGTAGTTGTTTGTTTGAAGATCAAGTTGGAAAATTTGATTGGTATGTTGTAGCGTCATTCGCTAAATCACGCAATACTGTCAAAAAGGTAATAAAAATTATGAGCACATTAAATGCAATACTCAACGGTGATTATGTTCTATTGCAGGCATCAGAAGTATTTCGGACATATAAATTTTATCCTGAACGATGCTAACCAGCCCAAACGGATTTTGCTGGGCACTAGAGATAACGTGATCGGAGCTATTAACTCTAACACAGGTACAATTTGTTGTATAACTATTGTTATTATGGTTAATAGAATTGTCGACGAGTAAGTAAGTGGGCATGTTTTTTATTCTTTTCTGTACATGTAAATTCTTCCAGGTTCTATCTTGTATCGGCACGTCCTGGAATCTCACGGAGAACTAAAATACTTGGGAATATGCGACAAAAAATACTTCATCGCTGTTTCTACACTTCCTGATCAAGTGAAAATGAGAAAATTTGAGACATCAACAGGAGTTTTGTCGGAAGAAGTAGCTATGCTGCTTGATGTGTCCCACGTCACAGCGACTGACTCTACGATCTACCTTATTGATGCAAAAACGAGACTCCCAGAGGTGTATGTTTCTACGTTTGTGCCGGAAGAAGATCAGAAAGAGCCAAATAAGCCTTTGTCGCCTACAAAAATTAATTTGGACATCCAAAAATCTAGTATCTGTGAAGTTGCATCACAATTTTTCATTTGTGCCCTTGGTAATACTGTTCTGGTTGCCAATGTCGCTGATGGGTCAGTATCAAAAGAATTACTTGATGGCAATTTTGAAGTTAGCGAAATCCGTACAAGTGGGTCTGGAAAAATTCCTTGCGTTACATTCGTTGGGGCTGCAGGACATCGAATATTCCATATCTTAGAAAATAAGAAGTAAATTAAATTTGTTTTTAATACTACTTTCTAGTAACGTTATATTTTCTCTACAGTTCAACTTTTTTCTTATTAGAAATGGGCCGGAATTGATGCCGATTTCAGAAGTTGAGGCGTCCAACTATATAGCATTATCTCAGGGTGAACTGGAAGAAGAACCGGTTTTATTTGTGACAAGCTTAAAAACACCCCATGAAATCGTTGTTTCTATTTTCAATAAAAATTTGAAAAAGCTGGAGACTCATTTAAATGTACGAAGTGATATTCCAATCGCGTCCTTGGAATTAGCAAAAGGTTTTTGTGTGAACACCCGATGTGGATTCGTTGGTTTTACTCAAGATGAGCTCTTGTTTGGTACTAAACTTGATACAAAAGGGTCTTCAAGCTCCCAAACTGCAAATGTAGAATGGAACCGTCACGAAGCACTCTCATCAGTTTTGGCAGCAGAAATGGTTGATTTTCCTAGTGAACTTGGACCTAGCTGGAACCCTTATTTATCTCAACAAGGCGTGATTACAGCATTTATCTCTAGGATTAAGTACGAAGTAGAAACTTTAGTTCTTGGGGAAAGTTTGTATTCATCTTCCATGGATAGATTCGGCTTGCGTAAATTGATTCTTTTGGTGACTTCTGTTGGCAAGGTCTGTAAAATCTGTTTTCTTTACGTTCAATGAATCTCTATTTTCATTTTATAATTATATTCAATTATCAATATATAATTATGTTCAAATAACGAAGTCGTTTGTGCGTTTCGTTTATTAAACGGAAATTTTCCATTATCGTGCAATAGGTTATTGGAATCGACAGTGCGACTGGAACTATCTTGTATAGTTTCCTGTTACCGAATTTTAAAAGCCTGGGAGGGTCTGCATTTTTGTACATTCAACGACCCGCTAAATTTGCTCCACTTAAGCCTCAGGCTACTGTAATATACACCAATTCTCAACCGGGATCGACATCCACTGTTCTGTATGCTTTCAACCCTGTTGATGGAAAACCTTTGGATCAACCTCAAATCTTCCCACAAACATTACAGACTCAAATGCTTATGCATGCAAACGAAGACACTAAATTCCTTAAACCGATTCTTCTTCTAGATATCAATCACATTGTTCACTCGTATCCTGCAAATATTCCTGTAGTTTCTAATTCCTATTTCTTTTTGGCTCTAAGAACTGCACCACTTCTTCAAGGTTTTGGAATTCGCTCTATTGCCAGTAGTAAGGTAATTGAATCTACAAGACTTTATCAGCAAAAGATTCTCTAACCGTTATTGTTTGTAATTTCAGAACATATTTTTTGTCATTTCCACAGAAATTAAAAGGCAAACTTCTGTGGGAATTGAATTTGGGACCTGGCGAAATTATCGGAGTTCATGGAAAACTCTTGGGAGAACGCGTTCACTCTCAGGGAAGAGTTTTGCCAGACCGCTCTGTTTCGTATAAATACATGAACCCAAACGTTGTTGTGGTTGTTACAGCTGAACAAGAAGCTGGAAATATTAATATATTCTTGGTGGATGTTGTTTCAGGTATGGTTTGTATTGTGCATGGGTCAATTTATGTTAACCTAGGTATTTTTCTTGATTTTTCAGTATTTTTAATATTTTTATTATAGGAAGTGTCATTCATTCCTTTTGGCACAAGAAATGCAAGGGACCAGTTCACGTGGTGCATTCAGAACATTGGGTTGTTTATTCATTGTTCAGTGAAAAATCTCGGCGGTTTGAAATCAATTCCGTCGAACTTTATGAAGGACAAAGTCAGAGCAATTCAACGGGTAGGCAGCATATACTTATTTATAAGAATATACGTATTTTGTAACAACTTCTCATTTTTTATGTTATTTGTTGTTCTTGGTAGCCTTTACATCTTTTGCGTCGCCTGTGATTCAGCCCATTGTAGTGAAGCAGTCATATGTATTCCCTACCGGTATTCGAGCCATGGCTCACACGCGTACAGAAAAAGGAATAACAAATAAAGATGTTCTGATAGCATTACCGAATGGTGGGCTGTTAGAATTGCCCAGAATGATTTTACAACCTAGACTTAGTCAGCAGCATTATGTTCAACAAGTGCAAGATGAAGACGGAGTGATCCTGTCAATGCCTTACATTCCGGAGTTGCCAATACCAGCTGAAATGATAATAAACTACAATCAAAGCCTAAAGCGAGTTGATGGGATAAAAACTTGGCCCACAAGATTAGAGTCAACTTGTTTAGTTCTGGCTCATGGCCTGGGTAATTACTTTTGACATACATTTTCGTACCAATTTGGGCTGTGCATGTCGAAAAAATGTTGATATAAAATTCTTGTTCTGCAGATCTTTTTTACACTCGAGTGACGCCTTCCAAGACATTTGACGTTCTCAAAGACGACTTCGATCATTGGTTTATCACGGTTGTGCTAGTCGGTTTAATTGTTGCAGCGTATGTGACTAAAAAGTTCTCAGCAAAAAAACAACTGGAACAGGCATGGCGATAATTCCCAAGTCAACATTAGTCAAATTTGTCTTTGTTTCTTGAATATACATATGAGTATTGTGGTTCACTTCGAAATGATCTTTTTAAACTTGTTACTGTTGACACGGTTGTTTTGTGTGAATAAATTATTTCTTATTAAGTCAATAGAAATATAATATTAATAATTGAACTATGAATGAATACGGCGAAGTACAGAATAATAAACGTTGTTGAAATAAAAATTCCTAACTCTAATAATTTTATTGGCAAACAAATCGGCAAGCTTACGGAATGATGAATGCCAACGAAGATACTAAATTCCTTAAACCGATTCTTCTTCTAGACATCATTCCGATTGTTCACTGCTTATTAAAATAAGTTAAGCTCGTGTCCTGCACCTATAGTCATCTACTGTTATTTAGTTCGCAACTTTCCATATCGTTAGCTCAACTGGATCGCCGAATTCGATATAGCAATGAATGTAGACAGTTAATAGTGATTTGTATATAATAAATTGAATACTATTTGTGAATTAGGTGTATACACGAATCGTAACAGTGGGAAATTAATACAGGTTCAGTTCCTAATTTAAAGCTAGATTGCTGGTATTGGTAGTTAGTGTCAAATCACAAGTCGAACCGTGGCTAACTGGATAAATTAAATAATTTAGAGCTATTTGGGAATTTTTGCAGAAACGCCAACAATGAATAATTATATGTAGGTAAGTATAAAAATGAAGTTGGAATGACTTGGTTAGTCCCCGATATATCTAGTTCATGTTGTTTGGAGACCATGTAAACAATGTCTGGTTTCTCAAATTTCCAAAATTACTTTGGGATTTTTGAGCCAGCATGCACAGACGTTGAAATTCTGCCGTCATTATATTTTGAGTAATTTCTGTTAGTTTATTGACGGATTCGCAGTCAAACTGGTTCGTGTCGATAGGTGGGAGCACCTTTGCGATCATTTTGCCTGAAAACCAAAAAAACGTTATACTTACAATATAGATACATATAAGTATACCATGCGTGCCAGTCAAAAACGCACATGCTCGCAAAAATACGAAGAAGTGAATAATATGAAGTTATCGAAGGTTTACTTACCTGAATTAAACAATTTTTTATCGTCATTGATGAACGTGTATGACGAGAAAACTACGGGTACGATGGGCAATTTATTTTGAAGTGCTATGTGAAAAGCTCCCTTTTTGAAGGGCCTCAAAGTAGAGCCTTTCGTTCTAGTGCCCTCGGGGAATATCCACATCTTCACCTTCAACAGAAACAACGTAAGTTGATAAAATACTCATCAATATTGTGTACCGTAGATGTATTTATACGGTTCTACTCTTTATTATTGTCCGACCCATTATCTAAGGCATTTCAGCTTTTTGCAAATTGACTACAGCTTTTATTTTTAACTTGTATGGATGGACTTTGGTTTATATGTGACGCTTCTCTTGGCTTGTCAGACTAATAAAATACTTATACTTACTTATATGTAATTATTCATATATAATTTATTTCCGTGGAGCATGAAAATAAAACATGATTAGCATGGAGGGAATTTTAATAGTATCAAAGCACCTTCTTGTCATGAATTGACTCCGCCGATTCGCTTAGTAAATTGTGACACTCTTTGGACTTGGACCGATTGATGAAGATAGTTCCAGCTAGCCATGCAATCCATCCAAACGGGGGGATGTAAATAACCTCTTGCTTGCTCACTGCACAACATTTTTTCATAGTAGGCCACAGCGCCATCATTCCTGGTAAAAACATCATTGTACTTATATTCCATTGACATTAGTGCTATGCGTTGAAAATATCTATACCCAATGAATGTCCAGCATTATTATTCTCTATAGTACCGCACTCTGTCGACAATATACTGCTAGGCCTGTGTGTGCCGTAAACTATCACTCATCCTCAAAAATTACAACTTTCCGCTTCCAGTGAGAATGTCTGTCATCATAAAAACAACAATATTGCAATAAATTAATTAAGAAATTATACCTAGGAAGTCCAGCACACTCTGATGATTGCAAACTACAATGCATGCAAAGTCCTTTGCCAAATGTTCTTCACCCTGCAGTTCCCAGGTAATTCCCAGCAAAGAGGAGATACGTTTCATCAAAGGAGCGCATAACCTGCATAATTCAAATGACGATCACTCATCATCTATGTTCAAGCTTTTTAAATGAAAGGACTATTTAAATTTTTGACACTCTTGGCTACACATGTTTGGGGAAATACTTACACGGCATTTCGAACGTCCTTAGGTCTGAAAATAGCGACTGGAATGATGAAAAGAGCGATCACGGAAGTAGTCAAAACGTAGATAACAAATTTGAAATGGTAACGGAAACGTGGCGACATGTCATAGCACAAGGCTAAGGTGCCTGTCAAAAATGTGACAAACCCCGCCCAAGTCCAGGAAGATTCCAAATAATTGAGCATTATGTCTCTGAGGTCGTTTTTGGTAGTTGCGAGAAAGTTCGGCGTCGATTTCCACAAGAAGGTAAAAGTAGATATTTAACGCATTCCTACAACTAGGATGTTAATGTTGGCAAAACAACGGTGGTGATGACAAAGGCAATACAGAGTTTCACTCACGATCAGAACCAAGTTCCTACGAGATTGTAAACTTTTACGAGCAAAGCTGAACCACCACACGGTTCCAGAGTCAAATCAATACTGCAAAAACTGTAGACGCACATGTTGGTCTATTTTCTAACGGGACCCGCTACACGTACTTATTCATGTTGGTCTATTTTCTAACGGGACCCGCTACACGTACTTATTCACTCACATACATATGTACATATGCATATATGTACTAGCTTAAAAAGCACATGTTGGGGGGACGCGATTCCTGAAATAAAATGCATAATACGTTTCAAACTGCATTTCTGTTCACCTTGCTCTTGCACAATTTGTCTGTAGCGGTATCTGTATTTATGTAATTTAAAATCACGCTAGATATTTGCAGTGAAGTCACAAGAGCCTTTGGACTTGCATCAGCAGTGTACTGCGTACATTCACTTTTGAACCTGGACAGATAAGAATATTGAGAGATGTCATACCATAATGACATGGTTATTATGTCCATATAAGTGTGTTGTATTAACAACTTTATTTTATCTAAAACTACTTGAACTACTCCCGTACCATCAAGTTACCTTTCAAATCGGATATACGGTAGTAATGATACCGTGTTCAGAATCAATCAAATAATACTTCAGTCTTTTTTCTCATTTCATACAAACCAATTGAATTCCTTACGACAACATATCCAGATATTGTGTTTCTTATCTGCTCTTTGTTTATTCTCATATGTAAATTCTGCTATTCTGCTATTCTGCCACTGTCAAACAATTATGTAGCTGGTACCATAAAAACTTCTCTCGGCAAACGCAAACCTCTATAACTTTCATATACATACACAGCATTGTATACTTATACGTACAATAATACAATACTTACCGTATTCAGTTTATTATTTCTTTGCTATTTAAATGCTCACACGAGTTGGATTTGCACGCGAAATTAGACTACCGATTAGATTTAAAGCAGCCGCACTCCCGATAGCACTCCCGATAGCATTCAATACCTTGTAGAGGCCAAATTAACAGTTTATATATTTGCCCGTTAATAAGCATAAAGAAAATTTATTGAATTCCCAACAAACGTTACCAATATTTAGAAAACTATTTACAATTTGCTTTGAGAAACTGATATTTTTTAATTGAGTAAGGTTCTTTCGTATATCTTGCAGATCTGTCCAAAATACATTGTATTTTAAATGAGACCCGGACGATTTATCCAAAAGCTTTTTCAACCAAAAAATTTGGTTCAAAATTTTCAACCAAAAATATTTCAACCAAAGGAAATTCAACCTAAGATTTTTTCTAACAAAATATATTCAACCAGAATAATCTCAACTTTCTCAGCCATATACTATTACATCCAAAATATATTTGGACCAATGTGAATTTATCCAAAGAAATTTCACCCAAAAACAATTTAAGTCTGTTATCATTAGAACCAAAACAAATACCAAAGCGTTCTTCAATCACTGCATAGAAAGGGTACTTCATTAGCCATAGAAAATAATAGCAATATGTCTCCCAATCTAGAAGTTTGTGCAAATATGACAAAATTCTAAAGTTCGTGCGAATTGCACCAATTTATTTATGGACTTGCTACCCGTGTTGACGTTTACCCTTTTAAGCACATACACGGCCGTTGAATTTTTCGTTATTTTGACCATTTCGTAATTTATAAACGTAATACCTAATCACATGTATGAATCGAATCCTTTGTAGAAAAAAACGACTACCACCCTATAAACATAATAATTGAAATAATAAATATTATTAAACATGAAGTGGTAAAAATTATATGTAATTGCTATAATATTATATTCCGGTTTAAACTATTTAGGAAATAGGTATTTTCCAGTAAAATTTAACATGTAAGTTTGATAGCACAAAATTCCCGATTAAGATATGGAAGATATATAGTTCTAATTTAGTGCTGGACACCTAAATATTTTGGTTACAAAATGCCAGCGGTTGGTTTTTGCATGGATAAGCTGTATTTTAAAACAAACCATTTGGCCAATCAATATGATGTTGATTTGGCCATTTTCTGATAATCATGAATCATTCCAGCTTGACCTCTCGGTCAGTTGACATTTAACCCGGATCAAACTGCAAAACCTTTACGATTTCAATGAAATTTGCAGGAAACCTTCCTTTCATGAAATTATTGGAAAGTCGATTTCGCAGGTTTTCATAAATCGACTTGGTTTAACCACCAGGTCACCGAACATTTAACCCAGGTCATTTTGGAAATTTTGCCTGAAGTCGTTGAAACTTTCAGAAAATCTTTCAAGTTCAAATGAAGAATTTTCCAAACATTAGTACCTTTTGACTTCCGGGTTAACAAACATTAAATCTATAATAATCAAATAATAACCGATCACCTAATAGAAAGAGGAAAATATTTGATTTGAACTTTGGGTGTCATTTGGGTGCGTTCCTGGAAACAAGACATGAATATAGATACCAACGTTGGCAACAACAAAACTCTTAAAATTAGAAAGTTCAAAAACTAACAATGTGCATTGGCATTATGGTTTTATGGAAGCTGCTGATAAGTGTAATTCGTCTGGCTTTCTAATATAGCAGATAATAATTATTAGTTTTCCCATTTTAAAGTCCTTTTCATTAATTTAAATTCACAATTAATATTTATCACGTATTGTAACGGCCCGAACTTCCGACAACAGCAAACTAATTCAAAGTAATCTGCACTGCACATCCCGCGCACTTCTTTCCACTGCCTGCGAAGCACACATTTTATCTCAAATTACTCATATGTACCGTCTAATGTATCCGTTGTCCGACCTAAAAAATGAAATTTACTAGAGTTTAGTGTATTTCAATTTTATTTACACATATACAGAGTATTATTATGTTTATATTTTAATAGTAATATTTATACATATATAGAACAGTCAGAATTTAAACAATTTTGAGACTATATTTTCGTTATTACGGCGTAAAAATATAAAATGCGAAATTTGTTTACAAAATCTTCGAAATAAAACATTTAAATTACGAAAATTTGGGGAAAAAATTGGGAAAAAGTCCCGGCCCTACATATGGATATGATGCGCCTAGAATATAGTGGTATGTTTAAAATTTAAAAAGTAAAAATCACCATTTTTGAGCCCGGTACTCAGAAGCTAGGACTAAAATAAAATTACACCCGGTATTTTTAGAAGGTATTTTTATGGTGTTTCAGAATTACCCCCCACGAAAAGGTCTTTGAGTTACAGATTTTTTGGAAAAAAATAAAATGGCGTCAAAATTTCGAATTTTCCCTCCAAAATCGGGTAAAAATTTTAAAAATGGTAAATTTGGTCCAAAATCTGTTCTTAGGATTTAAGGACTTTTTGATTTTTTGGCAGTCGCCTATTAGGAGCAGATTTACTCATTTAAAAAAATGCTTAATCGAAAGCATATGATCCGATTATATAAAATAGTATATTTCAAATTATAGCTTGTCTTTGGCAGGTTTTGCAACTAGTGACATTACTAATTGCAAATGCCTTGGTATGCCAATTTTATATTGTAAAGCTTTTCGTTTACAAAATTGAGCTAACCTACTTTGCAGCAGTCTGATGGCGGATCTTGCACCCCTAGCAGCGATACATATTTACCGTTGTGCCCGGTATATGCATGTATGTATTTCCAATTAACGGCACATTAGAGGACAAACTATATAAGCGTGTATATTTTGGCCGGAGATTACACAGGAACATGTTTTCCAATATAGCGTCCTGATGTTTCGCTGAAGATTTGCTCTTCAGTGTCCAGTTAACAATTCTACAAAACAGAAACACATCAGGAATCAATGGTGTTCAGTAATGCAATGTTTGGGTTTAGTGTGACCCGGTTCGTCGTTGAGTTTTGGATTTTGGACCCAGTGGTATAGCATGGATATATATTGTAGGTGTAAGTACGTGAGTAGTAAAACTTTGCAGTCTTTTCCTCACATGGTTCTTCAACCTTGATTCGTTTCTACAAGTGTTAATGTATGTACATGTTTCATACTTGGACTTTAGAAGAGGTCCGGACCCGGACTGGACGAATTACTGGTAGAGTCAGGGCCAGTACTAACAGAGGAAAAAGTTACGGAGTTATTAGTCTTAGGTGAATTTGAGCGGTGCTGTCATTGGTAATTTGTACTGTATGTCTTTGACAATCAATCCACGTTATTTACCATTACTAGTCTGCCATTTAAGAATAAAGTATATAGGTGTCGAGTTTTAGTGAAAAACGGGATGAATTAATTTTCTGATTTGGACATGACCCCTTCAATATTTCATATTTACAAATAAGCATTACATAATTTGAAGTAGTATAGCATAAGGTATTTGCTGCAGTTACATTAATTAGTAATATTATTTTATATAAAAGGGTCTGATCCATGATTTAACTTGGATGATGATTAAAAATTGATGTTTATTGTTAATTATGCTTTCAGTTGCAAACAATGATTCAAGAGGTTGGTACAACTACTCCAACTTTAAACTTAAAAAGTACGAAGATAATCTAGTGAAAATTTCTGATGTTTGCATTAAGGTTAGATATTGTGAAGTGATTACTGTTAAGTATATAAATTTGTAGGTGGTATGTTAGCAAGAACCATTTGTACAATCAGACAATATTGTAAAATGTAATAATTTATTATTGTTTGTAATAATTACTATTACATTTAACAATAGGTATATTTGCATTAATTTTGCAGTTGATGGAAAGAGTATGTGGAGTTATGCTAGCTGACTGGTGATGAATGCCATGGACCCTATAAGTGCCTAATAGTTAGGATATTTCTGAAATTTAAATGTATCCCGGTGGTAGTAAAAATGAAATGCTCCTTAAAACGGTACTACGTAACGAACATCATGGGTTTCCTAGTGGTGACCATGATCATGGTTAATCTGTACGTTCTAGCTTTGGCCATCGGAGGAAAAGCTACTCAAGAAGTCAGCAAGAATCAACTGGAGAAAAAGAAAGAACAAGTCATATTCTCTCCAGACATTCCAAGCTATCGATTTGTTGTAATAATATTTTTAAAACATCATAATCTCCTTGTTGATTTATTTCCTTAAATTTAATTTCTTAATCTATCTCACAGCTCACTTGTTTCAAAGTGAATGTATCTTTTGGTTTTGTAGGTGGCCGTTGATGGATCTATAAGAACTCATTCACATGTAAATCTAAACTCATCACCAATCCTTTCAATTTTGTATGCCATTAAACGAAAGTTTAATCAACTGAAAGAAGAAAATGTTACATCTCTATCATACATAAACGTGATTAACGAAATAAAACGCGCTCTTTCCTTGTCGACGTCGACCAAGGGTCAAATTAATGCCAGCAGCATTTGGAGAACTGCAGCGGATGTGAGCCAGCAACACAATTTTTGATCTTACATCACACCTGTAAAATTAGTCCAACTTAACGTAAATGTTCTTTTTTGTTTTAGTGGCCGTTTTGTACAGATAAATTTCTTTACCAAAGCTTGGGAGACATTATGAAGTATGCTAATAGAGCGAAAATAGTTCAAGCTAAAAACAGCAAACGCGGGACTCAGTTAAAGGTTGAAGTAGTTTTAGAAGGGGGCCAATTAGCATTGTTTAAACCCGCATGGTACCCACATGGGATTACTATCAGCGGAGCAACGTACGGCGGAAAGGATCGACATTTTGGCGAAATTGCTGCGTTTTACTTGAGTCAAATCTTAGGTTATAACAGTGCACCCATAACCGTTGGTCGCAGTGTCAATTTATCCAGAGAAATATTTGACTTTGCCAGCGATCAGCTCAAGAAGACATTTTCCTACAAAGAAGGTGCTTCTTTTCTTTACGACACAATATTGTTTTTGTTTAGGGATATTGCCAGGTAGCTTGCCCGTTTTCTTCTTGCTGGAGCCACTCTGCAAACTCGTACATGAATATCAACATTTATGCTCAGTTACCTTTTAAGTATTACGACGCCCCAACTAGTTAGCCACGGATTCATCTAAATTGCAGTTAAATTTTAACAAATTTTGTTTCGAGAATCCTGAAAGTCCAAACTGCCCGAATTTACTGTCGGGTAAGGAGTTATTCTCCGCGAAAATTCAAATCTAGACAATCCGCGCTGGAAACGGGGCAACATATAACAAAGATATTACCGTTTTCCAGTTAAATTTAAATTTTTCAAAATATTTTGGTTATGCTCTTATCTTTGATAATTGTGAACGCATTTTCATTTCATTTTTGCTGCATTCGCAATAAAAGTTTATACAAGAATTACAATTTTATTAAATTGCAAACTTATGCAAATTCAAGTGACACGTTGAGCGTAAAGGTTACAGCGCTCCCTGGACATGAGCAAATCATTTCACAGAGATCCGTCATACGAGGCTAGGAATTAACATAATTATGATTCTAGTAGTAAATGGTATTGGGAATGTAGGAAAAACAGAATATGAAAATCCGTCTACAATACAGAAGATGTGAGCGTAAAACCAAACCATTTTGAAAAATTGAAATTTAGCAGGAATAATTTTTTTTAAATTGCTCATAGCGACGTTACCGGTAGGCTGGCTGAAAAACTAAAAACCTGTATTCAGAATTAAATTCTCTACAAAACCCATGCCTAGTTTAGCCCGAATGTGGACAAAAACTATGCGAAATGGCAATGGCTATTGGGGAATCATCTTATTAGCATTTCGTTGCAGTTAAATTTTGTTTAAGATGAAAATAGTATTTACTAAAAATGCAATTATATATTAATTTAAAATTTTTATTTATTTAATTAAAATCGCTAATCACACGTAAACTGTGGGGAAATCAAAAAAATCTGTATACCTAAAATGAGGGTCATTATTTTTGGTTTGAAAATACTACATTTCAGTGGAAAAGTCTGAGGACTTTAATTTTCATGTTTAATTAAATCTATAATATGTAGAACGTACAAGTAAGTCTTCAGTAACCTTTGCCATTTTAGTTTGTCATTGGTCTTGCCCGCATTTAGGTTGAACTAAGCTTAGGTTTTGTACAGAATTGAATTTTAAATCTCTGGATATTTGTAGTTTTTGTCGGACCACGAGAACGGACGCTATGAACAATGATAAGAATTTTTAATCCTTAATTATTTGAAAGAAAAAACGAAAAAAGGACCAATAAAACTAACACTAAACACAGTCAAACATAGATTCTTTTTTCATGCAACGAGCTGTAATGAGGAAATATGAAAAAAACGATTGTCCAAACTTTTCGTTCCACAATAATGTTACGATTACCTTTAAAAATATAGTTGCCTGAGTCATTAAAAAAATTAAATTTAATAAGTTTGTTGTTATTTTTATCTTCACATCGTCATGGGAATTGTTGACGGGGTATTAGGACGCGGAATTATTTTTATGTTATACTTATTATTAGTATATTACGCATATTCAGGTGCAAAAACAAACGAGGAAAATATATTTAATACTTAAAAATTCTAATTGTATCTATTTTCAAGAAAACATGTGCTTTTATGGAGTCTGTTACTACTGCCATCCTGATGATCCAGTTTGTGCTCAAGGAACGAACATAGACGGAGCTCTTATTCTGTTGTTAGACAAGAAACTTAGAATTGTAGCGAATCCATGGCGACGAACTTACAAAGAAAATATGTATGCTGCTTGGGAGACAGACGCAACGTTTTGTTCAGGTGTTCTCAAGGATTCCAATCCAATAAAGAGAAACGAGGTATACTTACAATTAGATAGAGGCTCGTTTTTATTAAATCTTCATATTTGCTTAAATGGTGTGTACTTTTATTGTATTTCTTTACAGGCAATTTTAGATGTCGTTGCTGTTGCTATATTTGATTTCTTAATTGGAAACGGTGAGGCATGAGGCACTGATGATAAAATCTTGTTATTTTGTAATGTGCGGTGTGTTTAATAATATACTTTTGATACCATTGATTTAGCTGATCGACATCACTTTGAAATGTACGCGGATGTGAAGGATAATATCCCTTATAAAAGCCATTCGGGGAATATATTTTTAATCGATAATGGCAAAAGGTTAGCTAATTATTTCTTGTTAAATGAGTATATATGTACGTGTGCATTATAGTTCATTTAAAATTGAAGTACCATCTACATAGTTATGTTTATTATATGTAGCTTTGGTAATTTCCAAGAGGATTACATTGACATTCTAGCACCTCTGTACCAGTGTTGTAAGTAAGTACAAGTCATGTTTACTTCCATATTCCATTTCGTCGTTGAAGAAGCAAACATGAGCATCTTCATATTTACTAAAGTGAAAAAACTATTCGATGCCGTGTGATTTTTTGTAAATACATATGAGATGAAAAATGAACACGAATTTGCCTGTAGCGATAGAATCGGGTTGCACAAATGCAGTGATATTGACAATGATATTTCTGGAAGAAAATTTTGAAAGGGCTTTTTAAACGACGTGTTAATTTTTTGCATTTGACAATTTTGGAACTAACTGTTAGTAGCATTCATTTTTGCTTTTTAGCTTGCCGCAATATCTTCATATTTGCCTCTTCAGCGACGATATTTATTTTGGGACTGTATTATATGTCTGATTTTTTAAATGCAGGATTCGAAAATCCTTGTATGTGACGCTGAACAAGTTTCGTGGTGTCCTGGGAAAATCTCTAAATGTTGTCAGTTCGTTTGATCCATTGTATCCTCTATTGCCAAGCAATCACATGCACGCCATCGATCGTCGTCTTATCATTGTTCTAGCCGCAGTACAAGTATGCCTAGATAGCTTTCCTAGACAACAAGTGATTTTTTAACATTTCTTCCTGTTTAACTCCTGGCTACTGTTTTCTTCTTAATTAATTTAACGATGAGCTGAAACAAGCTGATCCATGACTGTATAAATTACAACAGCATTTACGACGTTTAAGTTTAAGAGTTTCCACGACAAAGTATTGATTAATTACCGCCACCGCCCCTGTAATAATATGTACAAAATTGTTAGTGTTCTAATTAACTTATGCCGCATAATATCATTAATCAGTTTTTGTAGAAATGTGTGTATTTATATTGAAGCGTCCTATCATAAGGATTAAAGACGCTTGCGACAGACAATAAAAATCGTTGAATTTAAAATATAAAAATATAATCTGTCTCAGTTTTAATTATCTTGAAAACTATTGCAGTTTGAAACGTCATATAATGGTATTGGTATTCGTTTAGGGCAGTGAATCCAGGAATTGCTTTAGCTGCACATTTTTATCGCGTTTGTTTATTTTCAAATTGGAGTTCCTTCAATCAAGCATATTTTCAGTAACGTAAAGCAGTAAGCAACACTTTTTATCATGTAGAGCATTGGCTACACGCTACACTTCCATCATCCACCATCATTCATAGTCGAAGGAAAACTTACTAAAGCACACATGTAAATACATCCAGGCTAATTTGTCTTTGTTTTGAGTTTAGCAAAAATTCATAAATTCTGCGGAATCCATTTAACGCAGTATTAATCTGTTCATTTCAATCCTGTAAAACTTATTTTAAACGATACACATACTCAAGTTTTAGGTCGAAGTATCGTCAAATTTTCAAAGGTGATAAATTAGTTTTTAAACCATAACGTTATAAAATTTTTAGCACAGTTGCTAGTTTAGCCGACAATATTGGGGTAGAAAATATTCACACTCGGATAAATTTTTCTAATTTGTTTTCAATTCAATGACTTTATTTTATACTTACATGTCTCGATCAGTACAAAAATGACTGTCCCCCGAGTAACATGTGTTAATGATTATTGATACATTCAAAAAGGGGAAAGGTTATATTAATTTATAAAGATAAAATGAGTGTGTTTTAAAGTTTTTGATTTTTAGGGGTAGTGTAAGGAATTTAATATTTCCTGAAAAACTTCAACATATTCCAAATTTTACCTGTAAGGTTGACTTGTCACCCCTTGTACCAAAAAATAATGATGCTTAAATCTTATACTTGTTTAAAACCGTAAATTTGAATTTAAATTTCATTACCGATGTATCGATCTATGGCCGATTATGGCTATTTTAAGATTTACCGAAACCGATATTGCGATGCTGAATAACTGGCGAGATTTACCAACCCTAATTTTAGGAGAATAAAATTTTGTAGTTGGATGATTAGAATTGAAAAGTTGAAAGGACATTTGTGAGGTAAAGGAAGACGTGAAAAATGGTTGAAAAGGAGAAAGAGGAATGACGGGGTTTATGTGGATACAGACTGGACAAGAGAAATAGAAAGATGTCCCTTGGAATTGCTTGGAAGGATTGCTGAGGTTGCTAGCGGAAGAAAAAAGCGGGCTTTTCGTGTCCGAACTTCGGAGTAAAACTGTATAGAATGGGAGGGACTTGTGTGTTGTTTGGAGCTGATAAGAGCCGGGAGAACCACCCAAGCGCCATTACTGAATGCTGAGGGGGCTAAATGGATGATCCCAGTCTTTCATATGTCTGTACATACATGGAGAATGTGGAGAATTGAGAATTGAGACACCGTGTGGAAACACACATACACGCATACACACGTACTATGCATACCACAATTCTAAATTCTATACGGAGAATACATACAACATGTATGACTACTCTGTACTCTGTACTAAATGTACTCTCACTATCGCCAAAAACTGACTGCTACTGCTACTTTCCAAACTTCAATTCTTACTTCTGTTCTGACTATGGGGTTGTCTACAAATTCACGCTAGGTACTCACTTACTCACTGTACGGAGTAAAAAGTTAAAAAGCAGATTAAAAATATGATTTTAGCAAATGATGATGAGTGAGCATTGTTGATTTGATTTTGTTTGGGGGACAATTGACAATTGTATTTGGTATGTAAATTGGAGAGAAAGAGCGGATTGAGCGGAAGAGGATTGCGGAGTTGTTGGCGTCGGATTTTGTTGTCGAAGACTGTAGTGAGTTGGTGAGTTGTGTATTTGGCTCGGAGCAGTTCTGCCTCGCCGACCCCTCGCCTCGCAGTGCATTCACCAATTCACCAATTCAGCTTTCCTCTATTCCTCTCCCTTGACGTTTAGTAAACTCAAGTTATCGCTGTCGCCTTTTCCTCCAAGTATTCTTCCCCCTTATACAGTTTCACTACACACAGAATATATTTAGAAAACCAAAGTAGCACCAAAGTGGCATGCAAGTAAACCACATGTCTTCTTATTCACCATTTATTTAAAATTTCCAAATTCCTCCAACAGCTTCTCCTTCATCAGCGGGATTTTTCATTTCCTCAATTCGTTTTTACTTGACTAAATTTGTGAAAATTAAAATACGATTGTTGTTGTTGCTGCTGAGTGGAGGAACCGAGGAACGGCTCACTGTCCCTTCCACAGTTCCACATGGGATTTCTGTCTTGTCTGAATTTTGAAACTAAAAGTTGACGCGCATTCGCGTTCCGTCCATTGGCAAATCGAACATTTTTTCGCTGGCTCCAAAATAAGCCAGGATTTCGGATTTTCCCAGGAATTCCTTGTGAAGCGTTACGTGGGTCGTACATCTTCCTGGTCCGTGGAGGAACAACAGGACAGACAACGTGACGGCGACCGATACAAATATTTACCACTTATTTGTCCAGTACTACTCTTCCGTTTTACTCATTACGAAAAGGCCGTTTATTCTCCCATGTATTTCATAACGCCTTTACTTTAATCATTATTGTCGTCCTCTGCGATTTACAAATTAATATTCATTGTACCAAAAGTGTCAAGGAAAGTACAACAAAGTGAGCCAATTTCTTAATTTGAAAAAAATAACAACCAGGAACGTCAGTCACCAAATTCGGACAATTAGTTGACATCAAGTTGTCACTCCAGTGGGTTTTGTTGCAGCACTTGCATATCACGTAACTTTAATTGAGTCAAGGAAACTCGTCACGCTATCGTTTTGTTTCACAAGGAAGAGGGAAATAATTAAGTAATTCATTGCGATTATTGTTAGGAAAACTATAGTTATACGAAATCACAAGTGCCACATCGTATTGCATCGTGTCTGTTTGTATCTCCGTCGGCGAATCAATCAATTTTTCGCAGCACGTGGTACAGATAAATCCGTTACCGATTCTCTCCATCACTGTATACTAAAAAAACATACCTATGCAATAAAGGAACAATTTATTCAAGTTTTAGATAATAATGCTGTGCTTTTCAAGTCGGACTATAAGTGAAGCTTATTTTGTGATCTACTGCGATTTAAATGTATAAAAGTACAAGTTCTAATTAGTAAGAAATCACTCTCTACTGTCTACTTAACTCTTCTTCGATTCTAGTAAACTCACTGAAAAAGTTTGAAGACGTTTTCACACCAAGATGCATCCCGTAGGTGCTCAAGTAGGAGTTATGACCCAGCCTTATGGGATGCCACCAGTTGACCCGAGTCAAGGTGGACCGGGTACTCCTGACCAAGAGGGTCGCAGGCAAGATATCGGGGAAATACTTCAGCAAATCATGAACATTACCGACCAATCTTTGGATGAAGCTCAGGCGAGGTGAATTTGTCTTGGGATTTAACCATTATTTACTCTTACTCTGAACCCTTGCTAGCAATAAGTTTATTCCTCTTATTCCCAAGTTTACGTAATTGACGACAATTTTATTGTCGTATTTGGTGAAGGGGTCAACGTATTGTGGCAAGGAATTTATATGCATCTGAGATTTTTAATTAAAGCATTACACTTGCATATACTCTATTTGCTTCTGGAATACACAAACTAATTAATTGCTTTGAATCCTTACTGTCAGTTATCTTATTAAACGCGTAGTTTTTAAAATCAAATTTATGATATATGCAAGTCAAAATTGATGATAAAAATACTAATACTCCTTTGAAAAGGTTTGTTTTACTCACAAATAGCTAGTTTACTGTTGAAAATGTTTGTAGTGACGTTTTCTTAGTATTAACAATGCGACATTGGATTTTCTAGAAAACACACCCTAAACTGCCACCGAATGAAACCGGCACTATTTAGCGTCCTTTGTGAAATCAAGGAAAAGACAGGTAATACTTTTTGATATTTGTCTATAATCCAAACCAGAACATATCTGGTCTCATTTTATAAGTAAACTCCAGATCAGGATGAAGATGATCACGTAACTGAAGTGGTACCTCATAGAGTAATTATTTGATCAGAAAACAAGATTTAAATATTGACACTGCAACCTCCTTATTTCGTCAATAAACAATTTAATGTTATCGGTTTAAGTGTGGCTTACATGCCCGCTACTTTTAAGATTAACAGAGAGTGGACGAGTGGAGTGGTCGAGGATTTTTCACACCTTTTCTTTCTGTTATTGTCGATTATTTCTTATCTCATCAGTTTGCCACACGAGACCTGCTGGTCTCACATTTCAAAAGGTTTTCACAGTCATGCTTTATTCAAATAAACAGTAAAAATGTGACATTGTGCAACTTTAACTATTTTCACGTGCACATTGATGCAATGCAGAATCATGAAACTTTACGTAAAGCATAATAAAGGGAGTAAAAGTGTCCCAAAGTTGATAGCTGAGCTTGTTGTACTGTACTTGTGCTGATAGCCCACTTAACATTACAACCGTATGAGTACACGTACAATGCATATAATATTTTGTCTATAAATATCTACGTAAACCACGGCTTACTTTGTATTTCAAGGTATTTGTTTCTATTCTTTGCTAATGAGATTAGACTATTTACTAATAAACATTTTACAATGAGAAGCAAACAAACAGCATGAGATATTGCAGAAATTATCCTCATTACTTTCATTGTGAATTGAGCAACGACTTCAAGAGTGAGCCACACAATAAATTCGTAATAGACGTATAACAACGCCATTCTGATTTATACGATAATGCAATAACATATAGGCATGAAAAGATGCTTTCGCTCACATCCGGCGCGCTCTTACTTCACACTTTTAATGAGTTGAAAAATGGAAAGATATAACTATTTTTAGATTGACGAAGAGAATTTTGGGCCTTCGTTTCAAAAATGCATCCATGGAAGCAGTGGTGCAAGTTGCATGACATGAAAGTAATACATACGCACACATGTATTCACATAAACTGGCTTACATTTTGGGTTTTTCTTTTGAGAACGAGAACACTGACGAAATAAAGTTACAGAGTAGTGATGAGTGTGCGATGGCGATGGTGAATATGATATCCCCACGAGCTGGGTTGCCTCGTCAGTTTTCCAACGCGATCCTCGAGCATTCAATAATACAAATCCATTCCATACATACATTTTGGTGCTCAGGGTAACTGAAAATACATCTACATCTACATAAATACAGTATACACGTCTAGCTTATCTCACACTCAAACTGCATTTTATATGCTGCATCCAAAAGGTAAATAATATGCACCCGACACCCGACCTATAACCAAAATGGATTTTGTTAAGTCTGTGTACGGTAAAAATATTACGTTGATTTGGGTGGTTGCATTTCCAGTCAATATTCTCGGTATTGATAATCACAAAAGTGACTTCAACAAGCTGCCTTTAATCCATTCCCACAAGCGTTAACTTGTGTGAATTGAATTTTTAAAGGGCCAATCAAAAAATCCACCGTACCTTTTGTTTGGAAAACATGCTAAAAGAGATGTTATTATGGTAGATTTTCATTTGGTTTAGGTTGTAAGGAAACTTTTGAGTCTAACCCTTCATGGAATATTTCTGCTGTTGAGAAGAAAGAATTCTTTTGACCTCATGGGTCACATCACAGATGTTTTGACTCAGAGTGAGCCACCCATCCATCCATAATACCTAAATATGACTTATATACAAGAACGTCTTTCCTTTTCCTACAAACCGACCAGCCGACCACTATTCTTCGTCTTCCCTGCTTGGTTCTGTAGTTGGGTGAATAGTTCTAAATTACAATGCACCAACCTTCATTCTCCCCACTTCTACCTTCTCAGTCCACATTCAACCAAAAATTCCTCTTGGTTTATTTGACTCTTCGTTACCATGCCTTCAAGGTAACTACGGTAAACAGCTCATTCATTTGTAACATGTCCCTATAATACAGAATTGACTTGCTCGCTTGTAAACCTCAACCCTTATAATTTTTATATTCAGCAATAAATGAAATAGGTAAAAAGTATGAATAGTTTATGTGGTTACTGCAGCACTGCAGGCCATGCAACCTATCCCAAGTCCCAATTTAAAGTGTATTTATAATTAAGCGTGTTCTAGCCATCGTTGTGTTTACTTGTGGACTCAAATAATTAATGCATAAAATGATGTAAACATAATTCGTGCACAAACCGGACATGGCTCAAAGTTACAATTGTCAACTAACCGATCTCGTGAGCAATGACTACAATTGATTTTTTTAATCGTAGCCTTTGGGTGGTCACGCCAGTTTGACGTGTGTTTAAAATTAGTTTATGTACTTACACAAGTATCCTGATACCGTGGTACTTACAGTGAATGAGAGCAATTGACAAGGTGATACCATGCATTTTTAATCAATCTTCGATGCGCACACCGAAGATCCGCATGTTTTTAATTCTTAATTTAAAACTTTTTCATCTGAAATGCAGTAAATATGTGGAATTGAGCTAAAAAAGAATTATGAGTCTCTTTTTTGCATTGGTGTTTTAAAAAATTTGATTAGAACGTAAATAAGAAGGAGCCAGAAATGACAATTAAGTTGAAGGGAGAATTGACAAGAGGGGAAATGTAATGGAAATGTAATTGCGTGGGCATCTAAGGGAAAGGGATATGGACAGTTGGACAGAGTATGCAGATGCAGAGTATGAAAAAATGGGGTTAAGCGGTGAAGCGATGTACTTATTCCGATTCTTTTGTACAAACAAAACTATAGTAAAGTGGGAAAGGTTTAGACGCAAGACAGATCGAGGAACATCAAAGCATGAAGACAAGCTCCATTAGAGAGAGTCTGAGCCGAATTTATCATTTTCGAATCTTTACGGTTTTCCTCCTCTTCATGACTCAATATATTTTTCTTGTAGCTTCCATCTTGATCCAAACAGATACTCCTGGAAATTCATACCTGATTTTATGCTTTTTACTTTTCCCTGCCGCTGTAAAATCAACTCTCGTCTTCTTGTCTTCCCTTAATAAATATGTACAGAACCTCCGAGAAGTTTTTGTGCTAGCTTTACCTTCCCGATTGCCCGATTCATGATGGAGTCAGAGTGGAATTAGAAATGAAAAAGAAGCGGAAAGATGAAAAGACTTGTTGGTAGTCCTTGCCCCTTGAATATTTATCATTTGTCTTCCTCTGTCCTTCCCACCATTACCTTTATCCTACTTCTCCCCTTCCTTCCAACGTTCCAACTACATTTCTACATACTTTTATATGTCATCCATGATGTTACATTTTCCCCCATCCTTTACCTGAGCATATGTATTGACTATTCACTGATCAGGTGATCTTTATTCTCAGTGCTAATTTCACTTTTAATTTCTTCGCTAATCTGTCTCACTCCCCATCAGTCTCAGTCTGTCACATTTTCCATGGAAATTACCTATGTTACTCAAAGTATTCTCTGCCCATATGGAGTCCACAGTTTTGAGATTTTACGCTCACTTCAATAGTTTCTTCATCACAGAATGTTGTGTAAACTTAAAAGTTACAAGTAAAGAATAAGAGGAACTGCTGCTCCTCTGGACTCCCAAGAGTAAATATGTAGACACCTGTGTTTTAAAAAGACGTGGGGACGGTAGACGGTACGTTGCATGCATGAGGATATTTTGTGTGCTTGTGCGGTGGATACACAGGCCTTGTACAGTTAGTATCCATTTTTAGGGTTTGTTAAATCGATGAGTGAGGTTGATAAAACGAAATGAGATGGGGGTAAAATTTAAATGGAATTTGGAGAAGGACTTGGATGGAGGATGAGTGGGGAATGGGAAAGACGGTGAAACGGTGATATACTTCTCCTTCTCCCTCTACTCACACTCGGGTTTCGGTATACGATTTTAGAACAATCAAGTATAGCTTTAGCTTGGGGTTTTGAAAAGTGTGAGTGTAGTTAGGCTGAGCTAGTGCGTAAAGTTTTCGGGTGGGAAACTCCACCCGGGTATTTGGGAGACCGGCCTTTCCGGGACGTGGGAAATTTATGTTGAGTTGAAGGGAATTTATGAGCATTGCTTTGGTCTCCCGTTCTCCCTTTTCCTTTTCCTTTCCTTCTACATGCTCCTGCTCTTGCTTTGCTTTACTCGCCCAAAACTCATTCTGATTCCAAAGTATTCCTTCCTTCTTTTCCAGCCCGCAGTTGCATAACGTAATGGAAGGTAAATTAAGGTCTTGGAAAAAGTTGGAAGTAATTCTACTGCTCTTAATGCCACACTCCAATCCACGCAGTTACTCTTTTACAATCCATTCAGGTATAAGCTAAAGAGTGGCAACTCTCTCTCTCTCTTTTTCCTTTTCCCTTGCAACGGACTAACGGAGAGGCGAGTGAGCCTAATTCGCCTTTTCTCATTTCTATTTTATTATCTCTTGTTCAAGTTAGAAGACCACGCTTGATCTTACATTTTATGTCATGCAAATTATGGGTCCAATCTGTTCACTATAACAGCGCAATGTTCGCTATTTTATCTTGACTCGTTTTAGTAAGAAAAACCTTGTGGAATATGTAACCTTCTCAGCGTATTCACTTTATTTACATTGGCTGCATGGTGTTCGAGCTTTGTAAAGCAGATTCGCAGTCTATTTTAATACCTTTTATGTGTTGACTCAAAGTGTCCGGGCCAACATAGGAAATCATCATTATTCATTCATTTCACTCATATAGCAATACATACCACGTTAATAAAGTCATATGAATTGAATTTACATGTTATACTCAAGAGTGTCGATAGTCAAATTGACATTTTTTCCATTTGTAATCACTTGTAAGGAGTCCCCCTTGAAGATCGGAATGAGCACAAATTATACTACTTTCAGCAATTCAGAAACTCTTCTATTTGTTCACTCCCTGCATTTTCGCCAATACATTTTGCTAGACAATAATTAGCTAACTTTGTTCAATTTGCTATGATTGTCTCAAACTACAGATTTTATTAATTTCTTGAGCTTTATGGGTGATGTGCTCAAATGGCCGTATTTATCTCAAAGTATCAATGATTCCTCTTTCGCTGAGAATTAGAAAGTCTGATTTTTATAATTTATTATTGTACCACTGAAGGGAAGCGGCGTTGTTTTCTTTCTGATGAAGTTACATATGTACAGCTGTTAAGGCTTGAACTAAATTGCTTGTAAAATTTGTATGTAATAATTATCGGTATGGTAGCATGGACTGCATGGACGTTCTACTCTCTCTCTGCATGGAACATACGAGGAAATATTGATGTACATGGAAATGATTGCCTTTTATAATGAAGTATAATAAGAACTCTCGCTTCTGATATTCTTAATGGGAGTTTTAGCTCATAGCTCTTCGATCTCTGCGACATGTGCATCCAAATTGTTGCATTCTTCTGGGCTTCATTAAACTTGAAACGTGCGGAGTATGGAAAGCCAGAGACGAGCAATTATTATTATTAAGAAAAGTTTTAAACTTCAAGCTGCAGATTGTTATGAAAACAGCTTGCCCTAATACTTTATACTTCCTATCTATCTCTTTGTAGTTAATGGAACTCCAACTTTTGTGTCTGAACGTCTGAAGCACAACTGCGCATTCTGGGGTTATGATATGGGCAATACATAATTTCCCTCAATGTTTTTCTCCCTGGATTCCAATTCTCCTTACTCCAATTATTAGAGATCATCTAATTGTTCACAAGGCTTGCAATGTCAGCACTGACTTAATGCTCAACATAATTATTATATTAGTCGTGTAATATTCCCCCGTTGCGTTCTTACCACCATTTTAGTTTTATTACTATTTAATCAATGTCATTTTCCGTTTTCCTACCAACCATCCGATTTTAAATCTGGAATTCTGGATATAATCTTTACATTAGAGAGGAGATATAAGTACTACAAATGAGTTCAAAGTTGGAAGACGGCTTGGGATAAATTATTAATAATGCTCTCGTACATATATTTTTGTTAACAATTTATTATGCGCATGTACGCAGTACATTCTATAATTTCTTTCATTTGGATTGGAATGTGAGCTTGTAATTGCAGATTCATTGTTTGTGGCAAAGGTGCGAGATGCATTTTGCCTATCCTACATCCTACCTACTTCGAAATTTCCGCTGTAAGCCTATATAGGCATCGCCTACAATTAATTTTTTTTTCAAGCCTATATGTAGGCTGTAGGCAAACCTTCGGCCTTCCTACAATATAGGGTCATCATTAGCCTATATAGGCTATATTATAGGCCTATATATGCCATTGTAGGCTCATATATGCCATTATAGGCAAATTATAGGGCCTATATAGGCCCACAATATAGGCCCTATATATGGATCTTTAAAGAATTTTTTAGCCCACCCTATAGCCTACATTTTTGGAGCCTAAATTACTTGCCTACCCGACAGCCTGCCTACATTTAGACAAACCATTTTCGCACCCTATATTTTAGCCTACATGTAGGCCTACATGTAGGATAGGCTCGCACCTTTGGTTTGTGGAATGACAAGGTGGTAGACTTTTCCCTGTCATGCCCTGGTTCGAGCAACATCCATCTATTGTTCTGTCAAGGTAAACGTCAAGAACGGAATCTGACTTATTTGCCGGAATTTTCAACTTCCTCCAAATGTCATATAAACACGGAGGCAGAAAGACTAAATGTCTCGCAACAATATATCTTCTAGTTTCCCTTCAACTAGGAGGACCTTCACATTGTTAATTGTCCCACGAAAATAATTGCACAAAACGTGAAATAAAATACATGCCGTGAAGTTTGCGAGAAAACAATGATTCAACACCCGGAAACTTTGATAAAAGAGTGCAGATGATGAAATAGGGAACATGGTTGGACGATTTGGACATTGATTAAATAGTAATAAATTTCTTATTTGATGAATTAAACAACCTCGTAATTGATCAAGTGTATAATATTGAAGTTGGTCCAGTGAAATGTTTTCAATGATGATGAAATATTTTGCGGTTGTGGTAATTCTTTTTCACGCTTTAGTATTTCCACCCAAGCTTTCGTATGCCTTCTACCGATTACCGAGTAATTATATTGGATTTTTAAGGATTGCATGGAAAGATTTGAGGTGGAAGCTTTCTTGGACGAGGTTTATGAGGGCAAGAAAGGAGTTGAAGCTGTGAAAAATATAAATAGGATTCCCCAACAAAGGGCACATTGATGTCGTTGAATCCTATTTTCCTATTGGAAGTTTGGAAGATACTTACGTAATTTAAATTAGTGGGAGGCGTTTGTGGAACTGTGTTGCCCATCTCTGACAGTTACCGTGATCAGTGATGTATGTGCGTGTGTTGAAATGTCAACTGATCAACTGATGCAGTGAGCGGAGATAATTACAAAAATGGTTATTAAAGGTTTGGGAAATGAACTGCCTGAATTGTAGAGTTTGGTTGGAATTTCAGTCAGTCTGCATCACGACATGTCAAGCTCAAGTCATGAAACGTCGTCCCGTCGTCCGCTTTTCACACGCTAACCCACCTCACCCAAAACTCACCCGAAATCATCATTTATGTTTAACAGATAAGACATGTCGTAAACTAAAATCTAAAAATCTACTTGTAGTATAACACTTACATGTTCATTTCCGCAGGTCTTTTCCATGCGCTCCCTTACTCTTCGGCAGTCACTGCTACAATGTACCAAGTTGGAGACAATATCATATTCACCCCATCTACTCCTACATTTTGTATTCTATCACTTGTGTTTTCTCTTGCTGCCTTCGTACCTGAATAAATCCTTGCGGTGGTCGGTGGTTCTTATTCCATCGGGTCTGCCATGTATTCTTTCCATCAAATAGAATATCCTCGGGTTTAGATACATTCCTAATTCATAACTTCCTCCAGTCTGATGATCTGGTCATGATGGTTTTTTAATTTGTCTTATCTGCTAATTCCTTTCTCTTCACACAACTCCATTTCTTTTCCTCTTCCAAACCTTCATTTATAGTTATAGTTTTATAAGTTTTATAGTTTTATAACCCTTCATTATGTCCGTCTTCATTTATAGTGTTTAAGTGTGTATGTTCAGCAGAGGTCCACTTCCATGTACGAAACTCTCTGTCGTATGTATTTGAAGAATTACTATGGGATTTTCCGGTTATTTTAATTGCGTCCAAAAAGGGATGGAAAGAGAAAAAGAGAATAATGTACGTTGTTGGTTGTGAGAGGACGATAACCACACGACTCTTTTTAACCGACCAAGACCAACTTAATTAAAAATTGAAAAAGTTGTTTTCTAGAAATGATGAGTTGTGAATACTTGGTAATCCTGTTAGTTGCAAGTAATCCGGATACGGACGGAAGTTATGGAATCTGTTGAGGATTGTTTGTGGTCAGAGTGTGCTATTGTTTCTACACTGATTCCTTGATTAGGTGTGGGTTTAAGTGTTGACTGAAGAATGGGACGGAAGTGTAATGTAAAGGAGGGAAAGGAGGGAGGACGGTGATTGGGTTGAGTGTGGTTTGAGAGATTTCCCTACTTAAGGAGAAGGTTTGAAAGAAAGCTCGAGGGAGGTTAGATGGAGTCGGGAATGAGTTAAAGTCGTTAAAGATTTTTGCAGGCTGTAAAGTTAATTGGTTTGAAATCGGCATTGAGTGGAATGGTCCCTCAGAGAGAATTTGAGCTGGGTTTTTGCAGAAAATTTAAGCGGGTGAAACTCGTTCACGTGTGAAATAGAGTCTGGGATTAAGAACCCGTCTATTATAATAGGATCTGAGCCTCTAATAGAATCACCCGAATTCCATACTTTCTCTACCCACGTATGCGTAATCTTACGCCGACACTTGTAATCATTTAGGAAGGCATTTGTGTTAAGAGCAGTCATGCATGTTATGTGAGATATTCAAGGGATTTTTACTGCGGACACCAACCTTTACCCCCTCCCACCTCTCCCTTCCCTTTCCCTTCTCACCATTTCTCAGTTTAGTGCAAAATGAGCTCCATGTTGGCGTTAATGAACATTTTAATTTTCCCTGGAAGTAAACTCTACGTATGCGTACTTCCAACGCAATCAGAGCAAACGCCAAGAATTTTAAATGAAATAATGGTAAGAAAAGGTGTGAAATGGGACATTAGAATTTCCCAGACTTTTCTCATCCTGGTAATCTGTAATTCTGTAACTGGAGTAATGGTTAATAATGTTTGAAGAGAATCCTATTGTGATGGCTGAAAGTGTTGGATTTTACGGGTGTGAGTCAGGTAAACCATGTTAATAGGATTTTTATTCACCTACCTGCTGCTTCACTTGTTCCGGCCATTTCGACATTTGATTATGGAAATTCTACATAGGCCAATGGAGTTGATGGTTATCATTATATTTTATATCGCCGCTCTTTTCCCAGCTCATTTCCCCCATTTCGTCTTCCATCCTTCTGACTTTGTCCTTCCCTTCTCCTAGTTCTGCCAGTTCTCCCTTCCCTTTCTCTCTTTCCTTGATTGACTCAACAGAACCAAGGACATCTACATAAGATGCAGAAAAATGGAGAAAAACAACCATTGTCTTTAACGGACTCTTTTCATGGCCCTAACGGATTTGCTCATTGCTCTTAACGACACGGACTTGTCACATTCTACCTTCCCTTTACTCTTACTTTCTTTAAGCAACTGGATTCTTTTGAATTGCTCCAGTTAATACCTAATCACATAGTCGAATGTGAGCAAGAAGAACGCAAAAGCACATGGACGTAGTTTTAGAGAATAAAAATGACTGAATACTTTAATTATGAAATGATTTAATAAGTCGGTCGTTGATGGCTCCAGCTTTTGGTGTTTTTAACACGATGTTTTTAATAATAATTCCACACAACTGAGATTCCGATTGCAAAAATGTTTTCTTTCTATAATAATTGCATGACGTTGGATACAAATTAGCTGTTTTCGTAAGAGGAAGGACAGTTGGATATTTGTTGTCGCAGAGGACACGTGATATGAAGGAATAGGAAAAGGGAGGGGGGAGGTGGAAGATGCCGGAGTTTGGTTGCTAGAATTTGAATGCTGGAGCGAAGGAGGAAATGACGGGAAGGAAAAAAGAGGAAGGGAGGAAAGGAAAGCGTGCGGGGTATAAATCAAACTTTTAATCTTGGCTGGAAATGCCTAGGAAGACGAAAGAGGATGTAAAGGCAAAGGCAGAGACAGACGGGAGGAGGAAAAATGTTAGGTTGTGTCACTTGAATGCTGTGGAACGGAGGAAAAGGAAAAAGGAACGGACTGCTCCCAATAACTTTACTTTATATTTCACTGCTCCGTGCATAAATTCTTGCTGCTCTTTCCAATCCTGACAATAATATTAGTACGTACGGCTGGATAAAACAAGCAAGTTCATCCTCAATCTGCTCAACATCTATCAGGAACAAAAATAAAAGACAGAAGAAATTTCTCTCCAAAGCACACTGCACACATGTTTTTGATTCTGTTGGCGTGGAATGTAATGTTTTTAATGCCACATTTATTATTTATATTTTACAACGCTTCATGATTAAAACTGATACCAGTTACCCATTTCACCAAATGGTTATGTTATTATTTCATAAAATACGTAAGAAGAGTTCTCAAATCTTGAACTTAGGTGGTCATATGTGAGAAAAGATAAAAGAGGAGGTGTATTGATGAAATTGGAAGAGAAAAGGAGTTGATTTGATTACTTTGGAAATGCCCCAAGTCCCAACGTATCATTCCAATTGCCAACACCGAAATGATAATAAAAATGAATGAAAAGAGGGTGGATGTGATGAGAGAAAGAATGGAGAATATCTTAGATTTGCCATAAAATTCCTAAAATATGATAATCGTGTTTGCTATGGATGGAGTAGAAAATGATAAAATTGATCTACTACCATTACAGACGGATGGAATGAAGGTTTGTTGTTTGAGTTTAAGACTTTACCTAATTTCACAATATGTTTATCCTTGGATGACGCGAGGCTTTTAAATAACGCCTGCTGATTAATATACACTCGTGAAAGGAATAATGGAATCTGAATGGGGCTTGAAAGATCATGAGACTCTTCGTACATTGGAACCTCTTACGATAGGATAGGATGTCAGTTGAAATGCTGAGGGTAAAAATTAGAAAGCTCCAAATGCACTTTGTTGCAGAAAACAATGGTCCGTCCAATCAAAATGACTATTCTATACTTATAAGAAGGCAAGTGCAGATTGGTGTAGATACTGCCATATAAGTATAATTACGTTTAGCATGCTTTAGACTTAGAATTGCAAGTGAAAGAGTCAAGGGAATAACACCCATGGACTCCTGTAGACGGAACGACAAGAATAGAGGATACCTAGAGAATCCTTGAAACGGATGATTTGCTTCACCATAATGATGAAATCAATGTGCGTCGCACGCCTGCTTAATGGCAAATTGCACCTGCTCAATTTACTTGATTAGCGGGAGAAGGCTTGAGCAATTGTTTTTTTCTAATTTACTCCTGTTGGTTGCGTTGGAATACAGGAAGAATGTTGTCATTTAATCTTGTCCTAATTGCTAATCACTCCAGCGACTCCAGCAGTTGCCACTTACGTCACGGAAAATTCATAATGCTGACTTGTGTGATTCACATGACCATTATCACTAATTAAGTAAGTAGTTCAGTTCAGATTGAGAAAGTCTTGGCGGAATGGAAAGGTCACACTGTCACACTCATGTTAATTGTACTTATAAGCAGTTTCTGTGACCACATGTGTTTAGATCAACAGCGTTGCTTGTTCGAATTGATGTTGCTGGTTATAGGACCTTCGTTAATGTTAAACACCCTTATGATTTTACTTACAGATTACGTCAACCACTTGAATTTTGTCATGTTGCCGTATCATGAAATCCTGGTTTTTATCTTTTCAAAATCAAGCTTTTATCAAAGCCATCAAATTAGCAACTTCTGCTATTCCGGTCAAACTCATTTTCGAACCTGGAACTCTGGGTTCTTTTCTGGCCGAAATATTGTTTGATACTTGTTGTGCCCTTCTATTACAATCCTTTTCAATTTAAGGTTATATGCATATTTACATCTTTACATGGTTTGAATACGCAGAAGTCGAATGGATGGAGAAAATATTGAAATGAAACTACCAAGCCAAACGTTCTTGATACGTGTATAGTACTTGGCATGGAACACTTTTCATGGAAAACATTGTGCACGCTGATTGGGGGAATTTTGTACTTTATTCTGTGATAGCATAAAGTTGGTAAATAGAGATAGGGTCACATTGCATTCGCTTATTTGCTATTACATACTTATACTTGGGTTTTTGTGTGGATAGTGTTAGTTTAATTTTGGCTAGTTCATTTGAAGCTTTCAGGGGTTTGGTAAGCCTGTGTAAATGAATAAAAATAAAGCAAATTATTATTATTATACGCATATGCGCATACTTATAATTATTGGATTGGTGCGAATATTTTTTGACTGCTTCTGTTTTACACATGTATGCATAATTCGCTTAGTTAGCTTGGTGGTGGAAATTACGAAGACAGTGGTTTTAGTTTAGTACAGGTCTACAGGTACAGCGGCAGAGGCAGTGAGGCAGTGTGGTTACTCTTCCAAGGTGAAGATGCAACAAAATTTCCCCAAAAGTAGCGATATACATGTAGGTGTGTGTGTACTTATAAGTATATTAGGTAGTTTGGTTGTGAATATTACTTACTCGTTAGCTCGCTAAAGGGATTGAAAAAATGTTGCTTTGATTATTCCGACACGCACAAGAGAGAAGAGACGTAGAGACGTTCTGTGAAGGATGCAAATGAGATGGCTAATGCAAGTATTCATGTGAGTTGTAATGTAATGGATGGGCCTGTTGTACAATAGAAGTCACGTCACAAGTGCTACATCTTCCATGAACTAAACATAACCTGCACAAAAAATCATTATGTTAATAAGCTTCTATCCTAAGCTCTGTATCCAAACCTGGTTCTATTTTATTTTATACGAGATGCAACTTCAAAGGATATTTCACTCTCCACTCCAAGTTTCTTATCCTCCGTCAGCAGCAAACGGTCATTACCACAGCAAAATTCAGATACACAATCTAATTCACTTCCACACTCTTTCCTTCCATGCTTTTCTTTATTTATTTCCAACTCTTCATGGGGTGAGCCGTCTTATTTTTTATTCACTGACCATCTCAAATGAATAGAAACAAAGGGAGACATCGAGGAACGAAGGAATCTTCGTTGTCACTTTTACGTTACTGCCACTCTCAATTTGTGGCGATAGCCGCAGTTTATTTTCAGGAGAAGACTGACATCAAACAAGGACAAAAAAAGGTGAAATGAGTGGAAGTACAACGTTGGTCTGTAATTTAAAATGCTGTCGGATATGCGATACGTGGATAGTACTAATTAATGTAAGATTTATCAGGGGATGTCGCAAATAATTGCTGAAAGTTGCTACTAAAACCTTGGGATTGTAACTAAGCGATTATCAAATTATTACTTTTATCTTTCTCTATTACATGCATTGAGAATGATGCTATCCCAAGTTTGAAAATTGAGAATGTAACGAGATTGTTTCAATGACTGTATTTAACAAAAGGATGGATGGTGAAATGTGAAATAGAAGAGAGTCGCTGCGTTAATTTGAGGGGTTTGCTATTTTGAATTGGTTAAGGAGAATTGTATTTGAGTTGCTTGGATTAGAATTGGTGGCGGTGGTCGGTGGTGCAGACTTGAAGAGCTTATTAGGCCACGTCAAGGGCCGGCGAGTGGTTTGTGGACATAAATTCCGTCTGTTTGGACAGCACTGCGTCGCTTTGCTAATCAAGTCTAGTTCTTTCCCTTTAGGCTCTCCGAGCTCAGCCTCACGTCATTTCTCATTTCTTACCTTAGTTTATAAAGATCGTGTATCCGCCTCGGTTTTCCTGCACATTACGTACTTCAAGAGTTTCTGTTCCAGACCATCGAGTAGAACCCTCACCTGGGAGTTTCGGGCACTAAGCGACAGTAGAAAATGTTGCCACAATGAAGGTAGCACGCAAAGGTGTCCCTGTAATGCA
>JAQGAK010001385.1:0-33919 GCA_034696945.1 Lipothrix lubbocki | reverse complement strand
TTTTTTGAATTTTATTTATTATTTTTTGAATTTTATTTATTATTTTTTGAATTTTATTTATTATTTTTTGAATTTTATTTATTATTTTTTGAATTTTATTTATTATTTTTTGAATTTTATTTATTATTTTTTGAATTTTACATATTTATTAATTTAATTTATTTTTGAATTGTATAAATTGTTATTTTAATGTTGGATCATATTGAAATACAAAAATACAAGCTCTTTCCAACAAGAGTTGTAGAGGAGATAGCTTTTCTATCCAGAAGATGGCGCTCAGTCCTCGTGAGGCGAAAGAAAAGTCAAATAATTTGAACAATAATATTGTTCTTTTCCTATTCCTGGCCTGGGATTGTTGTGGTTGTGAATTTATTATTGCAGTTGCAGACCCTACCACCAGCGTTGTGTAATGTTGTAAAAATAATAGTAATGTGATTGTTCGATTGTTTCCATTTTAGATGATTGTTCCTCCGTGAGTTTTGCTGGTTGAGCATTCCTTGTCATTCGTCATCACGACTCTTCAAAATCCTTCTTTCCCCATTTAAGAATCGTCAGTCCTATTTGTTTTACTCGTGGATTTTGTATTACTACAACGAAGGATCTTGTATTCTTTAGTTGAGGGAGCAGAAATGAATTCCATTCCGTATATAAAAAATTATATTATTGCAGCAGAATAGAGAAGAGAATAAAAATGTAAAAAAGGATAAAAACAACAAGACAAAGACTGTAGTTTGAACAGATTTGATGACCAATGTTCCTATGTTTTCGTCCGTCCCTTTCTTTGTTCCATTTATTTTTATTCCCTTTGTTTTTATTGCGATTTTTTTCCTTTTTCTTCTTCGTCTTCTAATTATTCTTCTTCTTCTTCTTTTCCGTCCATTTGCACCCTCTCATTTTATTTTATTTTACGAGTTCCCTGTATTCAACTCACAGCCAGCTCCCAATTTTTTTTTACAGTCAGAGAAATCCCAGCCAAAAATTTAATGTTCAAAATGCAAAAAGTGACATTGACACGAAAAAAGCCAAGTGGTACATACAACTTTTGCAAAACAAACGACGACAAATAAACAAGAAAATGAGGGGAAAAAATTAAAAAGGCACATGTCTGTTGTCGTTATTCACACGCGCGGCGGCACACGCTTTTTCAGGGTATTTGTAAAATTTGTAATAATTTTATTTCTTCGGATTTTAAGTGTGTGAAGTTTTGTTGGGACGTCTGCTCTGTTCTGTTGGGATTTTTTTCTTGTAAACAATTGAGGGATGATGGGGAATAAAAGAAAATGAGTAATAAAATTTGGGAAACATGCCATTATTATTGTGGTTTTGCTTTGCTTTGCTGTTGGTGTGAATGCAGCGCGTGGTCTTCTATTGTGATAATGATAAGGCGAAAGGGAATCTGGTTTCAATTCCAGAATCTGCTGAGCTGAGGTGTCGGAACTGTAAATTTCATTAATGCTCAACTGCTCAATATTCCCATTGAGTTTCAGAAAATTTCCATTGAATTTCTTAAATAATTATTCCAAGTTATTTCTTTGAAATTCCTTCTTTTCCATTTATTCCTTTAAATTCCTGTTTAATTCCTTCAAATTTTCAGGAATTTTTTAAAATTCGCATATGTTTCTTACTTAAATGTTTTCCTTTATATCCTTAAAATTCCCATTTAATTGTTTAAAATTCCCATTTAATTCCTTAAAATTTCCATGAATTTTTTTAAAATTTCCATGAATTTCTTAAAATGTCCATGAACTCCTTAAAATTTCCATGATTTCCTTAAAATATCTATGAATTTGTTAAAAAATTTCATTTATTTCTTTAAAATTCTTATTTAATCCCCAAAAATGTCCATATTTTTTAAAATTTCTCATTTAAATCCTTCTAATTTTTCAGGAATATTCCTTAAAATTTCTCTTTAAAATGCGTATGTAATTCTTTCTTTAAAATACCACTTGTATTTCCTACTAATCCTCCACTTTTTATTCCTTTAAATCCCCGTATTTTTAAAAATTCCCAATCCACCCCCTTATTCCCCATTTACATGTGTTCCCATGTATTGCAAATCCCTCTTTCAATCTCCATTGAATTCATAAAAGTCAAAGCTTTATAATATAGATATGATAAGGCAAAGGGGAATCTGATTTCAATAATAATTCCAGATATTCCAGAAGAACTTGTATGGTGTCGGAACTGTAAATTTCATTAAATCCAAAAAATGCTCCAACAAATAGTTTTGGGTATCTGACTATATATCTTATCCTGTATATACATAGGATACGTATAGATGCATCTAATGTACGCACATATTATTACATCTATTATTTATTAGGTACATATGGTGTGCTGTATGGATAATATATTGCATATATGTAATTATAACATATATAAGGGGGAAAGATCGGAGGAGTTTGGATTTTTGGAAGCCTATATGAGCTTATATAGCAGGAGCAGGAGGAGGTTTATGGGAATTGTGAATAATAATTTAATAATAATAATAACAAGATTAAAGAGGAGGGGATGGGAATAATTTGTGTGATTTATCTCCATTCCTATTCTATTCTATATGGCTTGCTGGCTCTTTTCCTTTTGAGTCATCCGGACGGATAGGATCTGGAATAAAATCTTAAATCTCTCAAGTCTCAACAACTCTAGTTTTATCAATTCCTGCCATTTACCTCCTTTTCTCTCTCTCTCCTTCTCTCTCGCATTCCCTACGAAAGTCTCGTCCAGACCATCCATTAAATTAAAAAAATGTTATTTCGAGCAGCATAGGAAGGATATAATAATAATAAGGAAGAGCATTATTATATGTAAGTATATATGGATAGGAAATAAAGCATGGAATTAAAGGGAACCTTCCTGGTCCAATCTCCCCATCTCTCCCATCATTTTCCTCTCCCGCCCGCATCTTCCTCTTCATCTTCTTCGTCTTCTTCATCTTCTCCCTAATCTCACAACGGCCATAAAGCACGTCCAACGTTAGAAATGACCAGAAATCCTTCGCAACTTTTTACGTACGTATATAGGTACTCCGTTTTTTCTAAATGTACATATGTACATACATGGATTTATTGTAGAGAAAACGTTTTGAGGACTGAAAAACAGGAGGAAGAGGTGAAGTTTAAATGATGGGAATACACAGGTATGGAATATATGCTGTGATAAGGAAATTAGATAATGGAGAGAATATAACTTGAAACCCGCGGAGACTCACCAATAATCATTATTTCGTGCAAAACAAAAAACCGAAAATGTGTGATAAGTGCTTATGTAAATGGTTGGGCTTTTTTCCCCGTCCCTTCTCCCATACCCCTCATATCCCACTAATCATTCCCTTCCCCACACTCTCCTCCGCAATATTTTCACGGGGATTATTTATTTTTTAATTTTAAATTATTTATTTTTCTATTTTAAATAATTATTTTTATTTTTAAAACATTTGCATTTAATTTTTAATTTATTTATTTTTCTATTTTAAATAATCATTTTTATTTTTAAAACATTTGTATTTAATTTTTTAATTATTTTATTTTATTTTTAAATTATTTTATTTTTAAATTATTTTGTTTTTAAATTATTTTGTTTTTAAATTATTTTATTTTTACATTATTTTATTTTTAAATTATTTTATTTTATTCTAATAATTTTTTTTTATTATTTTATTTAATATTTTTTATTTAATTTTTATTATTTTATTTAATATTTTTTGTTTTATTTTTATTATTTTATTAAATTTTTAATATAAATTTATTTATATTTTATAAATTTTTCTGGTTTTTTTCTAAAAAATTAAAAATTGTTTTGGTAGTTACATTATTTCTTTTAATTTTACTGGGAATTGGGAAGAATAAGAAGCAGTATAGAGAGGAAAAGCCAGAAGTGTGACGACGACACTCCTTGAAAATGGAAAATGGCAGATGAATGGGATAATGCGACGACGACGACGACGACTTTTTACTTATTACCTGATCATCAGCCGGAATTTCTAATTACTTGTTACATGTACCCATAGAGATAATCCGTTTAATGTCATGTGCATATTATTATCAACTCATAAGTATACGTAAGCACGCGGAGTTTCTTCCGCGGAAGAGCAATAAAAGTCAAGTGAGGACGCTCCTTCTTTTCACTCGAACACAAACCACGAAACACTAAAGAACCAAACCATAAGCTGTATCATAGACTATTAGTCATTTATTTATGAGCAATAATTATTATACTTTTATTTTGTCAAGCCCAACGCAAAAAAAATTCAATCCTTGCCTTCCTCTTTTTCTGCTTGAACCTTCCTCTCCTCCACTCCTCGTAATTACCCAAAATACAAAATGTCAGCTTATCACAATTTTGCTTTCACTTTCTGATTTAAAAAAAAATTTGTCAACCCATAAACATGAATCTTCTTAAATACAAAAATTGATACAAAAAGGGATACAAAAATTGATACAAAAATTGATACAAAAATTGATACAAAAATTGATACAAAAATTGATACAAAAATTGATACAAAAATTAATACAAAAATTGATACAAAAGTTGATACAAAAACTCAGTGAACTGTAATAAGAGATGTAAGAATAAAGAGATCTGAGCATTGAGCCCCGATGGAATTAATACTTTCCCAATTTTGCATATAATTTTCCCCAAAAAATAGAAAATCAATCTGGCTTTAAATAATAAAAGAACGTCCCAGGGGGTTGAAAATATTCGAATTTTGTTGAAAACTTGAGAAAGTGAGTAAATGAGTAAGGCTACACCACCGCCGTAAAGGTTTGGAGGAAAAGAAGTTAAAAATCGAGGTGTTCGGGGCGAAAAGGGAAAAGGTGCTAATTGCCCATATGTGCCTACTATAATCGTACATACATAAGAAGTAGACAGAAGAGGCTTTTCACACACTCGTCGTCGTCGTCGTCGTAAAAAAGTGCATTTGTAAAGGGAATTAATTGCTCTGGCGCTTGACCTGAATGCTCTCCATCCATCCACTTCTCCAATATCTTGATGCACCAAAATCTGTAAATAAACTAAACTGAAATAAAATAAAATCCACATTATAATAAAATACAATAAAACCTAAAAGCTTTTATTTTATTCCACCGAAGGAAGTCAAATGCTCTCATGAATTCCATCCTGATCATTCGCCTCGCTTCCATTTCGATGACGACGATGAATAAGAGATCTATATGAGTTTGCCCATATGTTAAAAATGTAAATTAAATGGGATAATTATTCTTCTTCTATGAGTTTTTCCGCTTTTCTCACCACAAAATCTTTTCACGCCTTCCGAATTTAATCTTCTCGCTGCTCCTTACATCCCAAGAAGTCGAGTGGAGTGGAGTCTCGAGAGTCTTCAAAACCCTTTTACATACTCCATTTTTTTTTCTTTGTCCATTCTTCTTCTTTTTCTTCTTCATCCTCCGCTCCTTTTATCTCCTGCCGAATCTCTTTTCTTTAAATGGGATTGCGGATTCCCAACGAGAGAATCTTATGATTTGGGGATTTTTCGTTTGAAAGGGAAATTTCGTGTGTCGTCGGTGAAGTATCCAAAAGTACTAAAATTTTGTGTTGTAGGGATAAAAATTGGTACTTTGGGATCCTTAGCCAAATCGTCGAGAAAGTACTCAAAAGTGTCAATTTCAGTGTTGAAAGAATACAAATTGGCACTTTGAGGGATTCCGCGGCCGACGACGACGATATGTAAAAAGCAATGGGAGCAAATTTTAAATGAGAGTGAATCAAGAACAAACAATGCGCTACTAAAAAAAACTATAACCTCAGAAAAAAATTAGAAAAAAATGTTCAGGGAAGACTTGGTGAACAATGGTGATGATGAGACGGGAGTGCGGAAAGGAAAATAAATAAATAAAAATATATCGTGAATGAGTGTGAAATATTATGGTTTTCTTCCTAATTTCCTCTCGCGTGTGTATCCTTTTCACATTTTCGTCTTCGTATTATTATTATGATAGTCAGAATTAAGAACAACTTTTGTAATCAACCTGATAATTCCATAACAATGCACATGGTTTTTAAATTCTGCCGCCGCCGCCACGCGCTCGTGCCTTTTATTATCATCAAGAAGAAAAAGAATTTTTACAATATACACACGGACTGCTGTCCATATAAATAACATTGAATATATAATTTTGTTACTAAAATAATTCCAAGCCAAATTTCACTCGTGCACTCCAAATAATAATAATTACACTCCTGCTAATTTCCTCTATCTAATTGATTAATCGCGAATCCTAATTGATCCCCTGAATTCTTTCTTCACCGAGGAATCTCCGTGCACCCAGAGTTTTTGTCCTTATTTTTCACCTATATGATGACATATGTATAATGAGTGCGAGGTAAAAATATGGAGGGAGGAAAATAAATATATTGAGACGTAATTGGCTCTAATGGCATTATTAACGAATATCACGCGCGCTGCTCTTAATACAAAAAATCTTTTTTATAATTAGTAAATTAAAATTTCTTATCGCTTCTCCCCCGATCAAAATTCAAAATTTATGTTCGTCACGCCTCCAACCAATTACATTAGTCATGCCATAGTAAGTCCTTATGTGCGAAACTAAATGCTGCGACACTTAATTCTGTGACGCTAAATCCTGCGAAATTAAATTTTGTGAAACTGAATGCTGCGAAATGAAATTCTGTAGAACTAAATGCTGCGCGAAATTAAATTCTGTGGAACTAAATGCTGCGAAATGAAATTCTGTAGAACTAAATGCTGCGCGAAATTAAATTCTGTGGAACTAAATGCTGCGAAATTAAATTCTGTAGAACTAAATGCTGCGCGAAATTAGATTGTGTGAAACTAAATGCTGCGCGAAATTAAATGCTGCGAAACGCTAGATCTACCACGTTTCTCCAACAAAATAAATTTCTGCTTTTATGAAATAAAATAAAATAAAATAAAATAATAATTTTCTGCTTTTCCTCTAGACCATCGCAGCAACTTGTAATAATAATTTAGCACCATATCGTGAATATTTAAAAAAAAGTTGTGAGTTATTATTATGCGGAGTTAAAAATGGATGAGAGGAGATGATAATTGGGAATAATAATTGCGGATAAAATCAGTGCACTGCACATGTAACAATAATAAAATATTTCCTAAAAATCCTCTCTCATCATATCTCACGATTATTCATTCCCTTTTCCCTGTGAATAAAAAATTGAGATTGTTCTTTTGATTTTTCAACTTACTTACTTACTTACTTAGCCATTATTTCACTCTCGTGTAATTTTTTATAAATTCTATATGTACATGTATTTCCCCATATAACATTCAACCACATGATTTCTCCGCCATTTTCCTCGCTTCATCCCCTCCGATCAGATAGTTCCGGACGAGGAGTCCCGATCCTTGACGACACGCACGCCTAACTCTCCAATTCGTTACGCCACTCCAAAATCCACTCCGCAACCGATAACCACCAAATGACCAAATGAACAACAAAACAAACATCTTTCTCCGCAATCTCGTCATCCCTCTTATGTACAGAAAAAAATTACGAAGAAAATGAAGCAATTATTTATTGTGAAAAGAGCATTATATACACAATATACATATACACATATGTAAAGTATACATAGAAGGGATTTCAGATCTCATTGTGCCAGGCTGAGGGTGATTGAAAAATGTAAACGGAGTAATTAAAGGCCGAGGTATTTGGGATTGTTGTTGTTGGACTCGCAAGGATATGATGAAGATCGTGAGTAATATTGGACAAGAATAGGAGCAACAATGGTGATGGGACGTGGAAAGAGAATTGGAGCGGTGGCGGATGGGGAAAAGGCCCCGATGATCTTACTGTTCTTCTTCTTCTTTTTCATCTTCTTAGTTTTGTTATTATTATTATTATTATATGGCTTGACTTCTATACGTTGGATTATCCTAGCAGTTCGGTGAACGTATAAAAGTCTCCATTTAACGCAATGTCAATCAATTGTTGTCAATATAAAGGTTGGCCGGGGTATAATGCTCTTTGCCTATTGTTGGTTTTAGGCCGGAGACGTTTGTCGATGAGAGTCACGACATCCTTGTGTGAGCGCGCTTAGCATCCTTCTTATAAGGGCTCCGTAAACTTATTTCAAATAATTCATATATATATATATATAGGTATACCCCTGTACTTCATGTTGTACATATATAAAGAAAAACACTATATATACCTTCTATAGGAAACGTACTTGTCATATAATAAATTAGATGTCGTATATATAAAAAAAAGTATTTGTCATATTATATAAAGCGTGCGGTAGGAACGTCCGTCCGTCCGACCGTCCGGGCCAGGGATGAGAATTATTTACAAGAAATTATTGACAAGGGTCGTAAAAAAAGGTTTAAATGACGGAGTAAATGTTCAAGTGGAGTCACGGATCGCGGAGTGTAATGGTAATAATAATAGTAATGGGAGCCATAGATTCGCAATAAATCCCCAATAAATAATTCATGTTATTAGCACGCTGCGCTGCTCACCTTTCCACTTTATTTATTTCCACATTATTACTTCTTCGTCCAAACCAAACCTTTCCTCATTACTGCTTCTTCAAAGTCCTTTTCACATTACTTCTTCAATGTCTCTTTCACGTCAATTCTTCCAAATCCTTACACTTTACTGTTTCCAGAGGTTTTGCACACTCCTTACGTTCCTTCCTAAATTCCCTTCGTTTTCGTCTTCTTCTTTTTATTCTCCCATCGATCCCCCAATTATGATTATTATGATTATTATGATTCTGTGCTCAGCACACAAAATCCTCATTCACAAATTATTGGTATATTGATGGTATGCTTAGTGTTGTTTGGCAAGAGGGGGGGAATATGTTAGAGAGCGGATACTGTTCAGGACACGACGTCGACGAAGAAGACGAAAACGACGACGACGAAACGAAGGACGATGATTATGTATATGGCGCTTAACCATCAAACTCAAACCAAAACCATAACTAACCAACCTATAGCTAGCTATGTGCTAAGCTCATCAATTACCGTTTTTTTTTCAAACACTAAAGCAAATAAGAGTACAGACAGATAGTAAATAAATAGAGCAGATCCTGCGAGCAAATCAATCTTTAAAGTCCTCATTGGCAAAACGAAATCATTATATATATGTAATATATATATATTTCATCCCTTAATATTCTCATCTGCCCTGTCCGTCGTGTCGTGAGCAAGTCGTTTTCTGTCTTTAGTTAGCTTTAGTATTTTTTCTTCTTAAATTCTGCCATCATTGGCAAATCATTGTCATTGCATTTGTTATTGGGTTGTTAGCATTCCGTAGAAGATTCCTCGAATCGTTTACAAAGTCAAAGTCCACATGGTTAGTCAATATAGTTATGTACCAATAGTTTAGTCAATTTATTTTTCCCAACGACTTTTTTTCCTCGCAGCCGTTGTTAAACATCCCCATGATTTATTTACTCAGAGAAAGGATTCATCCCATTATTATCTGTATCGCCCTTCAATTCCATTTTCCACTACGAACAAACTTTATGGCCTCGATGGAAATAATAAGCAAGTGCTTTTTTTTAAATCGCTTTTGCAAAGTTTTCATTTTAACATGCTGGCAGTTTTGACTTCCATGAATTTCGCGGTGTAAAATTTAAAATTTTAATTTTAAAATTTTACGAGTTAAAATCTGGGACAAGTTGTATTTTAAAATGAAATTGAATTTTCCGCCTTTTTTGTGTGCTAATTATTTTTTGAAAATACAAAAATTTACAGTAAGCCTTATAGGAAATCGTAATGCAAAAGTAGTACAAAATTCCAATCGAATCGGGAAAGAATTGGATTTAAAAATATATAACGTGTGTGAATTTAGGAGCACAATATGAGAAATTGATTCGGCTGATGAGAAGAAAGAAGAGAATTGGAAGGAAAGGATTTTGGAGGAAGGAAAAGTGGGGATGGCTTAGGGAAACTTGTTAGGGCCAATGAGGAAGGGTTGTGGAGTTTGGGCCTCCTCCGGCGGAGGATCGGAGTGTGGAGGGCGGTCCTCCATCCCTTCGTCTTCCTCCCTCTAAATCTCATCTTCCTCAACCCTTTGACTCTGTCATAGAATATTCCTTGTGTAAACACCGAGGGAGTCTTATATAGTGTTGGCAGTGTGAGAAAATCTGGATCTCGTCGTTGTTGATGTTCTGGCTGTGGCTGTTGCTGCCGTTGTTGTTATTGCTCCTTGAGCTTTACTTCTCGCTCGTCGCACAGTCACGTTGCTGCGGACCGCATGGGGCAAGTCGCAGGCACATAATCCAGTCCTACGTACCATTTACCTTTTATTTATTTCACATCCTTTTGCTCTTCTATAACAGCGCATAGTCCATATATCCCACAATTATTCTGACTTTTGTGCCAATAAATTGCAACAGCTCTCTCTCTCTCTCTCTCTGTCCCCCATAGTGATCCTTTCAACAACAAGTTCTTCCGGGACGACTCGAAACGTCAACGACATGGACTTGATCATCATCGTGGATATTTAAGTTCCGTTTATTAGTTTGGCACTCATTGAGACGATGGAGCACGTGCCTGGAATGACCAGGTGGGTTAAATTATTTTCTCACTAATTAGTCTTCACCATAAGAAGACCCATTTAGTAAAACTTCGAACGTACAGTCCAACAATTATTTAACATTATATAACATTTCATAGTAAATATAAAAATAAAGGAGTAATAACTGTTAAAGAAAGCTATAAATACCCATGCAATAATTGGGTTCCTCGAATGTTTTACGCATTACCTGAAATCCACAAAGGTCGATACGCAATAGGGCCAATATAGTATTCCGTTTATTCCAAATAGGTTCCCAAACTTATACTTTAGCTGAATTTATCAATAACATGTTACACAGCGCAACTATAAAATTCGTCACTAATCAGCAGGGCTCGTAACCGACGAGTAGAGCACTCTCCTGGATTCGCCAATACTTTCAAAACGCAAATAGTCCCTCCACAATTTAAACAAGTTTCTTATGATGTAGAATCTTTATTTACAAAAGTCGCTATAAAATACATTGAGTTACATTATACAAATTTGCTGTATTTTGACTTCTCTTTTGAATTTTTAATATAAGCGTGGCAATATGATGAAACGACTTCGGGTTTCTGTTTGTTTCCTTGTTTTTATTTAGTTTCAATTGTCAAGTTATACAACGAAATAAATCAATGATTTTCAATTACGGACAATAACTATGCTAGTACAATAATAAATAGACATAATTATTTGAATAGCCCGGGTTTATCTATTTACACAATCTTGTGGACATGAAGTCTGTTCAGCCATTAGATTGTTTATAGAATAGAATAGAATGCATTAGGTCGATTCAAATGGCCTCAGCCTTTACAACCAATTAGATTGTTTATAGCAATTAACGAATGTCACCATGAACAAAGTCTCCGGATTGAGTTGAAATTTTCCAAATTGTGCAATCAATTTGAAAAGATTGACGTTCTGAAAGCATAATGCGTGTGTCGCGTAGGTACGTGTAAACTTTGAAGATTCGACGAACGTTTGTCCTAATAATTTAACACGTGCAAACCTTGCGTGACGTTCATTTCGTAGCTCTACATTGCGTTCGGAATTGGTTAAATTCACGCATTGCCCCCAGTGAAACTCAAACCAGTGAAGGTTAAAAAAGCAATTTATATATTATACAGATTACATATGTAATCACGTATAAATATGATTATGGTGGTATGAGTTTCATTTAACATTATTGGAGTAGAGAAGCTCTTCCCCTGTATCGTTGAATTGTATTTATTTTCAATGCAGTTTATCTGGAATGGAAATAATGGGTTAGTAGACTTGAATATTATCAAGGGGAAAACGTATAACATGAAAATCACAACATTGGTACGGTATTCATGTGTCCAGCAGTTCACACGTTTGCACGCAGTTATAGCTCCGTTCTTCATCGACCCACGATAACTGAGGATTTTAAGGAGAAATGTAGGAGATATACAAGATTGGGATATGTATGACGTATAAGGTTTGTAGGGGCGGATATTTGTCCAGTGAATTTATTCCCTTGCCGCTGTGGCGGGACGGCAAAGATTTGGAATAACTAATTGAATGGATTTTGAGGGAAGTGGTGGTAGTGGTTAGAGGTTAGAGAGGTATGTTGGAGGAAATGGGAAATGAGTTTCTTGGATTTTGGATATGAGGCATTGCCCCGTCAACTCCTCCCGCCCCTTTCAAAAACAAAACTAAAAACCCTCCGCTATACTTCTTAAATATATTCTATTTCCATCGCTTTTTCCTCCATTTCCTCATCTTTTGGTTTTCCAACGCTCTGAACACATACTCTTTTCCCACTTTTCCCTAGATACAACACGTCTAAGGGATTACAACAATGCATATTTAGGATTTGAGTATACACAAGCGGAGTAAAAGCGATAACATCTCCGTTAACAGTAATAATGTCCAGCAGAAATTTCGGAGGCCTCCGGGGGAAATAAAATATATGTGGAATACTGCAGTAACAGCAATAAGAATAGACACACCTCCCTCCTGGAAATGTGGAAATCACCCCGCACTACGTATAACAACATCCAAAATCCAACAATACATGTGCGTGTTTCTGTATTGTTTGTGAATATAATTGGGATTTAAAATATTTCTGCTATGGAGATTGAGAAAGGCGGGTGAAGTGTGGGGGGGGGGGAGTTATTGTTATGAGTGGTGGGGTGGGATGAAGGACGAGGAGTAAATTGAGGGAAGAGAATGAGGAATGTCAACGACTGTGATGGCTTCTGTTCTGATTCATCTTCTCCTTGTTCTTCTTCATCTTCTCTTTCTCTCTCGATGGCTAATTGTGAGGAATGCGGATAGCATATGTGTTTTTAAATGGACCAGGAATTCCGCCTCGGAATTCCTTTGTTACCCAAAAAATTAGGGTCATTACGCAATCATCCAACCCTCCAGGCGTCTCAATTCAAATAGCTTTCCTCTTCTTCCTCTAATAATAATAAAAAGAAACAATATGTTTCTATATAAGTACGTATATATAAAACATTGCCAATAAAGCTCCCGCATTTTTATCTCAAAAAAACATCTTGTAAAAGAATTTCGATACATATCACTTATAGTCATCAGGCGGGAATGTTCAAAGATTTTAAAATTCCTTCCAGAAACAATATAAAGATGATTCGTCCACAAATTCCTCTTTTTCTATTTTTCCATTCAATTTATAGGGCTCATTCTTTAATGATGTCATCAAATATTCCCGAACTTATGAAACCATCCCCAAAATTGGGCGCGAAATTTTGAACCCCCATTCCTAAAAAAGCCGTAATTATTAAAGGCTGAACCCTTTTGATCTTCCAAATTTAAATTCCTAATTAATGGTAACAAAGAAATAAATGAAAATGATTAGAATAAATAAAAATCAAAAATAATTTTATAGTTTATATTATAATTATATACGAAATAAGTTATTTCTTATGGCGATTTACAATTTAAAAAAATTTGCGTATATAATTTCTCTACCTTCTCATATATTCGCTATAATAAATAATCTATAGGGGCTAAATTTTAAAATTCTCATTTAAATATATGCAGAAACTGAGAAAGTACATAGATAAAATACATAAATGAGAAAGGTAATAAGTTTGGAGAGATGTTTGAGACCCCCGTCTCATATAAATAATAAATTAATACATAAAAAGGACTGCATGTGGATAATAAATATGTAAAAATAATAAAAGCGGGATGATTGAGTGATTGGGGATTGGGAATAAATTGGAGTGCGAGAATACATGTGTTTTTGGTTCGTTCAGTTAGTAATATCTATTGGGGTTGAGTGCGTGGGAATATTTTGTATGAATATTAGAGCAGACTGACTGAGGAGAGCAAAAAGGGAACGGGACGAACGGAGAGATATTTATTGGAAGAGCCGCGCAAAAGCCTTCCCGCCTGATTTACGCCCGTGTATCCTTCCCTCTGCGGCTCCTCTAATCTCACTCCACCTCCCCCGATTAAGACTTGCAAAAGTGACAGTTGTAGGACTTTGATGGTCATGCTAATCACTCGAACCACAATTTACGGCGCAATCCCCAAACTCCGCAAACATCCCTGCTGAGAGTTTCTCTGAATAGGCAAATAATTTGTGGAGATCCGTCCGCGTCCAATCAGATTCCCATCTCTTACAGACTCATCATAGGATTTTTCATGTATCCATATAGCTACATACAAATTACATTATAACGGATATATCCCTATATAAATATTATACATTATAATACATCTATATAGATGTTTATATACTTATATGAATTTCGCCTTACACACAACATGAGGAATGTTGAGAGCTTATTAATTGACTTGTCGGACGGAGAGGAGAGATCGAGGCGGTCTCTTTATCCCTTGGAAAAGTCTCTCACACAATAAGAGATCTCAATCCTCTGAACTCCCACTCAAACACACAGAGGAACAACCACACACACATTTAAATGTGAAGTGCAATGGAGATACGTCAATATCCAAGAGTTTATTCTTATTACCTCATCTCATCTCTCCTCTTCTCCTCTCCTGCTCCTCTGGACGGGATGGAAATCAGATTTGTTTTTTATTTTGATTCCTGTAATAAGTTGTTTTGTATATTATATGAGTCCCCATATATACATATATGTATAAACTTTTCCAATGCCATAACGTTTGCTCCTCTCCCTTGATTTCTTTATGTTGGTTTAGCCTTCTGTAGTCTGAACATATATGAGAAAATCAGGAGGAGGAGGACGACAAACAAAGCCAGAAGGCGTCCCGGTGTGGAGCAAGTCCATAAACATGCTAAACTCCGGCCTTTCCGCTCCAAACCAACAATCCCCGCGCATATTATTACACAATTATTATCATATCTCCAGCAGCAGCCTCAATAACACACACACAAATATGTATATATCCCCAAGACGAATCCGTCGCCGTCAATCGTTTAGTACGTGTGTATGTATATAGATTGTTGTAGCGGGTTTCATTCCATATCTTAATAAAATATTGAATAAAATATGGATTTGTGGTAAAAGCCATACTCACAATAGAAGAAGTCAACAAGGGGGGAAATCATTTTCCAAATTTAAGATTTGAATACAATTTCAACTATATCTTATATATTATAGACACAGCGTCGGGATGTTATAACTACGGACCTAACTAATACAACTATTGATGGACAAAAATCCATCTAGATCTAATATAAAGCGGTGTAAACAGAGAATAATTATCTGTTCTTCCTTATTTCTTCATTCCACCCAATCCCATTTAATCCTTCAGCATTCCCATTTAATTCCTCTATACATTCCTACTTGAATCTCTATTGCATTCAAACTAATGTTATATGATAAGGCGAAAGGAAATCTGGTCTCAATTCCAGAACCTGGTGTCAGAACCGTAAATTTCATTATGCTCCTTATTGGGTACCCAAGTGTCTTCTGATTGACATTCGGATTTCTCTCCGCATTTATATATTACACTCTCGCTATAAGAAAACGCTATCAATCACCAAAGTCAGTCTCTTATAATGAAATTCTCTTATAGAGAGAGCTAGTATGCATATAACTATGTATAATATGTGGACCCAAGGGATCTCTTACGGAGAGAGTTCTCTTATGCGGAGATCTCTTATAGCGAGAGTCCGGTGTACTTCTAAGAATGTGGATAATGACAAACTACATTGTTCTTTTGACATTCTGATGACGACATTTCGAATAGATTCGGGAAGGTCTTTCAGAGGGATGCGCCGGATTCTCAGTCTTCTGTCTTGCAAAATAGTTGACTTATATAGGATTTGATTTGTAATTATTGATAATGAAATACAATAATTATGTAGGTATATAAAGGACTGAATGTGTATGGTTGCTGGGTATGTATGCATTTATGTAGGGTTTTAATGTGTTTTTTTAGAAATGCCTATAATATAATCACATTTGACAAATAGTTTACGATTGATTAGCTAAGGCTAAGAGTACAATGGAGTATGAAAAGAAAAGAAGAAGTTCACTTTAATAGATTATCAATTCGTTGACCAAGCTCTACGACGGAGTACTTGTTTTACATAATTTGAGATCTTTAGACATGTATTGAAATTACCGAAATTAAGAAAGCATGGCCAGTAATGGCTTTTAGCGTAGAGTTATATTTGGAAAGAACAGAGTTTTGAGAACGGAGTGGTGATAATACATGGCATTTAAATAGGAACGGAAAAACATCATCATTTCATCATATTCCTTCACATTACAGATACAAAGTACACACATTCTCTTAGGATCAAACTTATAGGTATTTGCGTTAGATTTGAGACGTGAAGGCATGATTTCTGGGTAATAAATGTTAGGATACTAAAGTACCAATTCCTATACACTTACTATGTACGTACACGGACCTTGATACTTTTAGATTCTTCGCCGACTGTTAAGCAATATAGCATTGAAATTCAAAACAGTCATGTAATCACATGGAATCTTTGAAAATCGTATGGAATCTTTGAGAATCATATGGAATCTTTGAGAATTCATAAGGAATCATTGAGAATACATGATAAAACATCGAAATCGGTGGATATGATCATGTTCATTTTGGAATTACGGTGCTGGATGAGTGAGGGAGAGAGAGAGACAGAGAGAAAGAAAGAGGGAAAAAAGTGGTAGTGGATTGTTGTTGAATTGTTGTTGTTGTAGTAGTAGATAGAGTGTCTTGTGTGTGTGGTTGGAGGTGCGGTGTGAGCTTCAAGTTTTAAAACCTCCGACATACACACATAAGTCGTCTCGTCCAACGTGTTCTCTCTTCTCTTCTCGTCTTCTGGTCTGGTCGTCGTCGTCAATTTTCATATACGCAGGAGCCCCAATACGAAACAGCGCGTCTATCTCATTCGAGTTGTTGTGGCTGACGGAGTATTATAATAATAATTCCAATATATTTCCATCTCGTCAGTCCTCTATAGCAGCTCTCATCATCAGCAATAATCACCACAGCACCAGACTTCCACTTTTTCCACTTTTCTTAAACGTTCCTGTCGGAGATTCCCAAAGACGAGAGACGACGGCTCGATCATCGCATCGCGCGTCTTCTTCTACACTTCTTTTCTACTTCTTCGTCTTCTTCTTCTTGTTGAACAACACATAATTTCGCTATCTGCCTTTTTTCTCCGTAATAATAATTCGGGCCATAAACCCAGAAGGGGGGTCCCGTGGAATGAGGAGTGACAAGGGAATTATTACCAACTCGTTCTTGATTCTTCTTTCTCTCTCTCTCTCCCTCGCTCGTTCGCTCCTTCCTTTACTACGGAGCGCCTTGCTGCATGCTAATCACCGTAAGAGAGTATTCTCTTTATTCCTTCCAATAATTCCCATTTTCCCATCTACAACAACCCATGTAGATACAACTTGTTGATCATCACCCACTAATAAATTCTTGTTTCTCCATATTCCCCAGCTCCTCCTCAAAAATCATCTGAAAAAAACGTGTAAAACTCCAAAAGACGAAACTCCAAAAGGAAACTCCTGTATATTAAATGTCAAGTAAAAGCGAGTTCCTATGTTTTAGCAATGGATGACGGAATAAATGTCAAAATACATACAGGAATATGCGAAAAGGACGATTGAGGACAGTAAAATAGTTGGATATGCGTTTGAGAATGTGGCATGGCGTGGCACGTGGTTGATTGCGCGGCTGGAGGACAAGGTCAGGAATACGGAATAGGAATACGGAATACTACATAGGAATGAATGGAAGACGTGTGTGTGTGTGTTTGGAAGCGTGAGGGAGGAAGAGTGTGTGGTTGGTTTGGGAATTAGGTTCGCGTGCTCTTCCTGCACGACACCCACAAAACTTCCTCGAACACTCCGCCGTGTCACGTCAGAAATTATTCCATTCACACATATCTTTGTAGCCCTCACCTTCCCCAACATGCATCCCGATGGGGATTTCAATCCAATTTGTTATTTAAATCTAAATTTATTATTTAAATCTAAATTATTTAAACGCATATGGTACCAATGTTAATTTACGTAATTGGCGCCAATTATTGTTTTATAAATGAATCTTCTTTAAAAAAAAATGAAATCTTCAATAATTGAATTATTAATAAAAATGAATGTTTTCCAGCTTTGATGACGCGCACAATAAGTCGACGAAGGGGGCGAGCAAATTGCGGCGGGACTTGATCAACAGTGAGATAGCGAATTTGCGGGATTTACTCCCGCTCCCCTCGTCCACGCGCCAGCGCCTCTCGCAGCTCCAACTCATGGCGCTCGTCTGTGTCTACGTGAGGAAGGCCAATTACTTCCAGCAAGGTGGGACAAACGTGGAGATCTTTAATAATTAATATATTCTAATTAACTATAATAATTATAATGAAACAGAATGATAATCCGAACTTCCATCTTTATTAATAATTGCGTAATAAAAAGGTATCCTTGTCTATATTCTGCACTTTCCTATATACAACAGACACTTCTACACGCTTGAGATCCTATTAAAATTGGGTATTATCCGTCGAATTTACATTTCATGAGTAATTTAATGTATGGAAGTAGGCCATAGACTGTGTGAGGATATAATTTATTGGGAATTTCGAAGATGAGGAATCAAAAGTGTGGATATTTGGGTTTTGTGGTTTAATGGTTATGGTGATGTTAGTGGTGGTGAGTAAAAATGTGTGTGATAAATGATTATAAAGAGTTGTGTGTATGGGAATATCATGGACATAGGATGAGCGAATACGCTTGAGAAGGTTTAAGAGACTTGGAGAATATAAGAGATGATGTTGGGAACCTTATGGGCGGCTACTCACTTTTTTTGCCCCGTCTGTGTTTTTGGGTCGGTCTTCTGTCGGACGTTTGGACGGACGGAGGAGGACTGGTCGGGCAAGAAAAGCGAGAGAGAGAGAGAGAGAGAAAGAGAAACTTGTGTGCGATGTGTTGTGTGTGTGAGAAGGAGAGTCAGCGTGGGAAAATGCCCCGCTCCAGCTTATTACTCCTCATCTCTCATCCTATTACTCCCATACAAATACGCTAATTATTCCAAACTAGAATCTCCTCCACATCCACACAAAGTATTGAACCCAAATAATTAATCATCATATTCAACCACCGAGTCCCTCCGGCTCTCCCATTTAAACTCAATACTCCTTCATTTCCTCACTCCACAAAACGCAGTCAAAAGTATTGTCCATCTATTATTATGTACAGGAGCGGCAGCCGAAATTTTAAATATGCAACAACACTATACGCTCAACTCTCGTTATAAGGGAACGCTATAAATTGCCAAAATCTCCCTCTTATATAGAAATTCTCTTATATATAGAGAGAGAGAGCTCGTATGCGTAAAACCATGTACACTGAACTCTCGCTATAAGAGAGCGCTATAAATCACCAAACTCAGTCTCTTATATTGAAATTCTCTTATAGAGAGAGCTAGTATGTATATAACTATGCATGAAATGCGGGCCCAGAAGATCTCTTACAGAGAGAGAGTTCTCTTATATGGAGATCTCTTATAGCGACAGTCCGGTGTATGATATGCGGGCCTAAAGGATCTCTTATAGAGTTCTCTTATATGGAGATCTCATATAGCGAGAGTCCGGTGTGCGCTACTCCTTATTATTCTCCATATGGACGAGCTCACACACCAAAAATAATTACTTGTGATGCCAATCGTCATATTACATTGAACCACAGCATCAGCTTTAATTTGCACACAACAACAAAGTTTGTGCCCTTTCTCAGTTGTAGTTGTACACACCGCCCTTCGCTACTACCGATCGAGTGATTTAGTGAGGTCTTCGGACTGGTATTCGTGGTGGCCTCCGGGTCATGTCATGTCAAGTCATGCCAAGACAGGGAGTGCCGGGATCTTTACGCGACCCTAAAAGCAATCGCAGTAAAACCAAACCATATAATTGCTTGTATACAGCCATATAACAACTTTTAGCTTCCGCTTGTTAATTGAATTTTGCTTTTTTAACGTAACTGAATTCGTCAAGATTTAGAATTCTCATTGATGTTCGGATATGTTGACAAATTCACAAAACAATTCTCCATTATTCTCTAATCTATTACTCTTACTTAGTCTATAATTCTTCCATGTTCGTATATGAAGATATGGAACAGATGGGAATTGGCCGTCAGTTTTTTATTTCCTGGGATAAAATTGTGAATATATACGTAAAGCATAGAGAAAGACGTTATATTAGAAAAGGGTTAAATGTGTTGGGGCTGGAGGAAGAGCTGGGTGACGAGGAGACAGAAGAGGACGGAGGTGAGGAAAGTGACGAGGATGCCGACGAAGAGGAATTGTTGGTCCTCCATGGACACCCACGCCACCACAAGGACCACCAGGCTAATCACCACCAGACTCAGAAGATGCGGGAGCAGCAGCCCCACGCTGTCCAGGCCCACGAGCATAATATCCTCCGAGATTTCCTAATTTAGACGCAAAAAATCATTCAATATTAGAAATCTCAAAAAAACTATAGTAATTAATTAAATTATTATTAAAATATCTATGCTTCGCTTTGCTTTGAAATACGCGCGCACGCGCGGGATTTTAAATAGCGTATAGAGAGTTAATTACCCCCTTACCTTTATTCCCGTCCAATTATATGGCGGATTTCGGGGAAATCCCTGCAATATGTGAAATTGTAGGTTAATTTTAATTATCCGTTGCTTGATATGCTGGATTAATTAATTAGCCGGTTAAGTTAATAATTTAATAAGGAATGGAATGGAAGTACACTAGGAAAATCAAAAAAAAAAAATTAAATACAAAGAAATTTTCTCCTTTGAATCTCTCATTTGAAAAACGGAAAATTCTGTGAAATAAAAATAAAAAATATAATAAAATAACAAGAAAATAACTGACATACGAATTTTAATGTGATTTTCAGTATGGAAACGCGGACTGGACGGGGACAAACTCATCCCGAACATGGGTTTTGCTAAAGTGAGTTGCTGAATTTGCAATAATAGAAGATAGAACCTTTATTATTTTAGAAATTTTTAAAGGAATATTATTTGGAATATATGGAAAATCCATGTAAAAGAGCTGATTGGGAAAAGTTGTGATCCCGCCGAGTGACTGGCCTTCTGGGCGGCGGGAGTTGTGAGAAGTGGTTGTTGAATTAAATGTGAGAGAGAGATGAGAGAGAAGATTTTGTGAGGAGCGGCGGAACTTGTTTTTCTGGCTGGGATGATGATGTGCTCGGTAATTAGATGAGCCAATCCTCATATATAAAGCCTATATGTGTGTGTATTCTATGTGTGGTGTGGTGATGTGTCCGTGTGCTTTATCCGCATCTATCTCCTGCCATTCATTTCAGTTAACAACCAACCTAACCCAAACCAAACCAAAGGAAAAACTCCTCAGACTGCATTTCTTATTTATCCAAAACTTCCTATATAATAATAATTATAATAATAATCATTATGTACTTGAATAATTATCCAACTTCCCCGTCATGACACCTCGTCAGTCTCCCGACCCTCCAAAAACGTCTCCCTGTGTGGCAGTCCTCATTTCCCCACACTAGTAGAATCCTTCGTCCCTCATTTTCTTCAATAATTTTCAATATCATCAATTTTATTTTTAACACATTATTGTTTTTAAATTATTTATTACAAATCCTTTTGCGCAGGCTCTGAGCGGATTCCTAATCATGATGACGCAGGGCGGGAAGCTCCTCTACATCTCGGAAAATGCTGCGGAGTACCTCGGACACTCAATGGTAAGGGCCTTTTTCTATGCTTTTTCCCATGCTTTTTCAGTTTTCTATGCTTTTCTACGCTTTTCTATGTTATAATTATTTAATTAATTATAAATCCTAGATAAGATGGAAATTATATCATTTTAGCACTTTTGTCACTCACCGCACAAATTGCATATTATAAAATAAGGTTACGTTTGGTTTACCTGTGTGTGGAAAATGAATGAAGGGAAGAGATTTATGAAAATGATAAATTATGTGAGAGAATATGCCTTGAAATAATAATAATAAGACGGACAGACAGAATTTGGGAGTGCGAAGGAGTTGAACATGTACAGCAGTAAGATTATTAATGGTGACGCGGCGGCGATGATGATGAGTGTGTTGACAAGAAAATTCCTTTCTCATGCCACGACACGACGGCGGAGCGGAGCGGAGAAGAGACGAAGGATGATGGAAAGAAAGAAAAAACTATGAGGGAAAATATTAAATGAAATTAAGGAAAATAAATATGAATAAGTGCGGGTGCACTTTGTTATTTTGATTGTTGGAGGAGTCGGCGGTCGCGGCGTTGTATAGGGACGGAAATTGATGATGATGAGGGATCTCTACTACCTACAACACCCTCGCATTTTTTCCAAATGTGTCCCGCAATCATAAAATCACATTCACAATTTGAGGAGTCAGATTTTAAAAAATGAAAAAAAGTACAGAAATGATTAAAAAAATAAAGTGTACGGCGTATACAAATGTATAGAGAGACATGCATATATAGGAATTTATATTCGAGAAAATTGGCGGATGAGGCTGCTGGTGGTCGTGACGTCCTTATTCTCATCTGCTCCGGTGCACACAAGACACACACACATATGACACATTCACACTCACTCAGTTTGTCTGCACCAAAACCAACCAAATTCATTTCTTACCCTTTCCTCAAAATTGTCCTCCGAAAGAACGTTATTCCTCCATTAAAATATCAGCCTTTTGATCATCTTTATTTTTCTTTCTTAAAATCTCCCACCGCATTCTACGTCTGCTGCTCCTGGCAATGATGATGATGATGACAATATGATAAAATAATATTCCCAAACTTTACATAATATAAAACTGCGTCCCCCCGTCCTTGGACGCTCTTATTCCTTCGTACACATTATTTATTTCTGTGAATGACGCCTTAGAGTGAAGAATGGGGATTAAAGATGAGGATTTTCGGATCTCCAGTTCCTGTATGTACTGTGTCCGTTCATTCCATTCCATCAGGCGAGATGAGTCGACACATTTCCATTGACAAAGAATAAGAAGAAGGAGAAGTAGAGGAGCTCCGGAATTCTCTGGAAATTATCCTCCATTTATACATGGAATTGCTCTGAGGACGAGTGAATGAGCCTTGGCGCCTTTCAACTTACATTTATACATTATATGTGTTCTCATTCACAATTTCCCTCACTCACTCGTTCAGTCAGTCACTCCGAGTCTGCAGCAGCAAAGGAATAGTAATAATAAACCTTACGTGTCTCCATGCGTCATTACGAATTTCCATATATTCACCATAGCAGTTTACTAGGCACTATCTTCATATCTCGAATTATTCCTGCAATTTCCAAACAATTTTGTCTGCAGAGGACAGGTGAAAATTGACGGAATAATGGAGATTTCCCAATGATTTTACCTTATACCTGTCCTCATGGGCCATTCCATTGACATTGAAATCAGTTTTTGCCTTATAGCTTGTATAGATTTACAGGGCATAATTACTGAAATTTCCATGAATTCTCCTTTTGACTTTACACTGTGTGTGTGTGATGTGATCACATTGGAACAGTGTCTATGGAACCGAAATCATTCGAGCGGATGGGAATCCGCATGTATTTCATCCACAACCAAGGAGCAATTATCATAGCCAAAGCTGAACGTTGGATCTAACAATGATCTACTAGAAATTTTGGGGAAATCTTTAGTAGTACTGTTTGGCGAAGGAGACATACCTAAAGTAAGCCGAAATCCTATTGTAAGTGCGAGGAAGAGGATGAGCACCAATGAATGGGCTCACAGTATGTATATCTGTAATAATTTGTAATATTGCTTATACGCCTGTATGATCCACACTCTGAGTAACCGAGTCATAGCTGAAATTTTGATTTGACGGATGCTTCGACTATAACCTTTGCGCAGTAAGAGGCAGTCGTGATAGAAAAACCCAGGGGAATCGTAACTTACTACTACCCACATAGTAGTAGTTATGCCCGGCTCGTGTCGAACTTTCCATGCGCGATTTTATCCGAAATCTCAACACACAAATGAAACATTCGTCTTTTACTAAACGCTGTTATTAACCACAACGATTCCTTTTCAGAATTAAACTTTATTACACAGAAAAATCTCCGCGTATTTAATATTTATACATTTCTAGTACCACGAAGAGCATTTTTATTAGTTTCTTCATATTTAATTTGAATTTATTACGATCGATATAGCAGAAGCCCGGTTACAATCGGGTGTTTTTACATATATTACATTTCATTTGTCAGTTTTCCCATATCCCCCGTATAGTAATACACCGGAGTCTCGCTATAAGAGATCTCCATATAAGAGAACTCTCTCTCTGTAAGAGATCCTTTGGGCCCACATATCATACATAGTTATATGCATACGAGCTCTCTCTATAAGAAAACTCTTATATAAGACTGATTTTGATGATTTATAGCCTTCCTTATAGCGAGAGTTCAGTGTAATAACAAAAATGCATCTAGAATTTTCTGAAAATGAATCCACGAACCCTTGACAGGACATTGACCTTAAAGGTGTTTAAAAAATAATGTGAGGATTATTTGGGCCGGGGCTATATACAGAGACTAATAAGAAGAGATTTTGGGTGGCGAATGTCTATTTATTATGTATAATGTAAATGTTTTGGACTCTTGGAGTCAGAGCTGCTGCTCCTGTGGTGTGAATGACGTTGACAATGGGGAGGACTTGGTGGATTTGGGAGTGTTGGTGGCTGGTGTGAGATGTATCTCCGTACGTGTAATAATGGAATAAAAATAGAAGGATTATAGTAATTGTTTTGTGGAAAAGGGGCTCTAATAGTGTAATAGAATGAGTGTAATAAAAAGAAGGATATAGGAAAAGAAGAAGAAGAAGCTAAATAAAGCTCTGAAGCTGAAGAAACAGTATAGAGGTGAGAGAATGGGGATTGTGAGAAGCTGTGAGAGATTGTTGTTGTTGTTGTTGAGAGGAGATGGGAATAATGGGAATATTATTGAGGAGAAGAAAGGACGACGAGGAGATCGTGGGGATTTAATTAAAAGTTGTTGTCCCTTAATTTGCTCTTTTCTTCTGTCTTTTCTTCTTCTTCGTCTTCTTCTGTCTGTGTGTGTGTGGATGCTGGGGACGACAATTGTTCCTTCTGTTGTTCTTCTTCCTGTTGTTAATGCACATTACAAGGAGAAGTGATGGACCCGCAAATCCTTTTGCTCCTCTCGCTCTCTTCTTCTCATCCATCCATTAATGCAATAATGAGGAGAAGAAAAAGGAGGAGGATGGATTATATTGAGGAGCAATTAAAGTCCATGTGGGGGTTCTCATATCCTCTCCCGCTTTTGTCTCCCAAAAACTCTTTTAATCCCATGGGAATATTTTTTTTGAGATTCCAAAAAAAAAGAAATTCTTTCAATTAAACACTCTTCTTCTTTTTCTTCTCCTTATTAACTACACACCTCACTGTCCAAAATCAAGGCGACGACTTCTCCAAATTCCCCATCTTTTTTTACCTTTTGGTGGCTCTTGCTGGTGATGAAATCATGATGAGGACAGTCCAGCAATGCTAAATTATAGCGTCGTTTAAAGATCCCAAAGTACTAATTTCTATAGCTTCAACACTGAAATTAGTACTTTTTGATACTTCACCAATGATAAGGCTAAAGATCCCAAAGTACTAATTTCTATACCTTCAACACTGAAATTGACACTTTTTGATACTTCGCCGACGATATGTTGGAAGATCCCAAAGTACCAATTTCTATACTTTCAACACTGAAATTGGTACTTTTTGATAAACACTGAAATTGGTACTTTTTGATAAACACTGAAATTGGTACATTTTGATAAACACTGAAATTGGTACATTTTGATAAACACTGAAATTGGTACTTTTTGATACTTGGCCGACGATAAGGCTAAAGATCCCAAAGTACTAATTTCTATAGCTTCAACACTGAAATTAGTACTTTTTGATACGTTTCCGAGGATATGGAGAAAGATCCCAAAGTACGAAATTCTATAGCTTGAACGCTGAAATTGACACTTTTTGATACTTCGCCGATGATATGAAAGGCCATATGCCATAGAATGTATTTTCCCATAATACAACACACACCGCTGCGCTCCTTTTCTTCTCAAATTATTTTAATCGCCCCTGCCTGCCACTGCTACAAAAAAATCCTCTCCCGTCTTTATCTTTTCCATACTCTCTCAATGATGAGCCTTCTCCTTCTTTTTCTTTTTCTTCCTTTTCCATTTTTTACTTCCAAGCCCAACCAAACCTTTTATTCTCATCCTCTTCTTGTTCTTCTTCCTGCTCCTCTCTGCTTCTCCTCTCTTCCCCTGCTCCTTATTCCATCTCATCCATTATTCACCTATTTACAGGCATCACTTACAGCTTTTATCACTTCGCATTCAACCAACATAACCCCTTTTTATTCCTATTCTTATATTTCCCTATTATTATTCTTATTGTCATTATTCTCATTCCATTCCCATTCTCAGACTCAACGCATATTTTCCCAAACATTTAAAAAAAGGGATACGGTTTATTGAATTTAATTAATTTACAAAAAAATTAATTTGGGTTGAATACAAACCAATAATAATTAAATACAAAATAATTAAATTCAAGAGAAATTAAAGAAAAATTAATCAAATTAAAAAAACAACTAAACAATTTTTAAAAAATTAATAAAATTAAAGAAATTTAAAAAAACAAAAAAAAATTGATAAAATTAATAAAATTAAAATAAAAATTAATAAAATTAAAGAAAAATTAAAATTCAGAATATTTAAAAAAACTAAAAAATAAAAAAAAATTAATAAAATTAAAGAAAAATCGACGGAAAATTAAAGAAAAATTAAGGAAGGTAAATAAAAATTAATAAAAATGTATCAAATAAAACGCATTTGTACTGCAATTTGGCATGGACAAAAATGAGAAAGCGAGAGTTTGGGTGGGCGCGGGCGGAAGAATGAGGAATGAGGAAGGAAGGAGCAGAGCGGGCTATGGGGAAGGAAAAGTGCATTGTGGGCTGCTGATGCTGATGATGACATGATATGTGTAATTTGTGTGTGATTGTGTGGTGTGGAGGGCGTGAACTTGTGTGGTGGAGTTGGTTGTGGATTCTCTCTTCTTGCCGTTGTTGTTCGGGTGGGACGCGTGCTCCTGGAACTTGTGGATCACCTGTTATATTCCTTATATTTACACATAATATACATATATGGTTGAGTCCCTTCCGGCCACGCACTCCATCACCTTCGCACTCTCACAACTCACAATTATCAACGCACACAGACAAACAAACAAACATACCAGGCCCGGGAGCTTTGTTTTGTTTGTACAACAACAAGGAAAAGAAGACGAAAAAGAAAATGAAGCGCAAACGTTTTTATATGGAAGGTCAGTTATTCCTCTCCCTTTCTGGAAATTTGACCTCCGGCACCGCACCGCACCAAAGGAAACGCAACGCAACGCAATAAATCAACGCACCTCATCTCCCTTTAAATATCATTAATAATATCCATCTCCCTTTCTTATTATTTACCTTTCCAATCCTAAATCCTCATATTATTAATATTCACCTGCTCTGCTGTAACGTAATCACCATTTTGGATTTTACCATTGAACTACAATAATTATTTATTAAACTTACACTCACATTACTCCCCCCTGAATAAAAAGAAGGATGATGACATTGTGACGGGACGATAATGGAATGGCGATTATGACGATAGACACACACAGAACAGAAAACGGTGACAATGTAAAAGTCTATCTTTCGACTCCCACCAGAGAAGACGATGCAGACAAACAAGCGTATTATTTTCCTTCCTTTTCCATCTCTCCATATCCTTATGTCTTCTTGTTGTCCCTCCCGCTGAGATTGGCGAGGGGGAGAGCAGAGATCTCTTTCCACTCCACAGCGTATTTACATTGTACGGACGCTCCGAGTATGTGGTGTCAATCACTTGAGAAGTATTTTTTTTATTTATTCCTCAACTCTGTTTCATGGCAAGAACTTCTTGCTAAAGGTTAGTTAAATCTTTGTTGGATTTAAGGTGAGGCCTAGAAGAATTGGCATATAAACATGAATAGAAATATATATGCATAAGAATAATTAAATAATTAGGAATGGGGCCGATTATGCTAAATTCTGCGAGTGGTTGAGTAAATAAGCCTAAATGCTGCGACACTTGCAAAAATAATTCAAAATCCTGCGACATTTGCGAAAATAAATCTAAATGCTGCGACAATTGAGGAAACAAATCTGACTGATACAAAATCGGGCAATGAGTCTAAATTCTGCGACAATTCTGGAAATCTGCCTAAATCTCGCGACAACGACAAAAATAAATCTAAATGTTGCGACAATTTTGAAAATCTGCCTAATCCTGCGACGATTCCAAAAATAATTCTAAATGCTGCGACTTCTGCGAAAATCAGTCTAAATCCTGCGACAAATCCAGACACAAGTCTAAATGCTGCGAAATCATGCGGACATCAGTCTAAATGTTGCGACAAATGCGGAAACACCTCTAAATACTGCGACACTTGCAAAATCAAATATAAATGATTGTCGGAATTATAGGCTAAATGCTGCGATACTTGCGGAAACAATAATAAAGAGTAAATGCTGCGGATAATATTGTAGAAACGTGTTTATATAGTGCTATATATTCCATATAGTAAATTTTGACAACGGAGCAGCCAGTACGAATATTTAACAGAGAATTTTTGATGGATGAGGTCGATATCGGGCCGAGGTTATTTTTGGACGAGGGAAGCCCACCTACCTGGACATGGCGACACTCTGTCCCAAAGCATCAATAAACCCAGAGCACACGCATATTTCTCTTGATACAAATATTATTAATGCTTATATCGTCTCTCTATAGTGTAGATATAAATATCCGTATGATAAATGCAAACATTCGAATTCCCACACTTGAATAATATTCCTCTTGTAGTATTGCGCACTTATATGCAAACTAAGAAAGATGGGTTCAAGGATATGATGATTTCTTACACAGACACACACAGAAAGATGGGGAAGGGGGATTTAGTGTGTGTGTGTGTGTGATATTATATATATTTTGTGATTGTTGAGCTCATCGGACGCGGCGGGAGTCATTCGACCTGCTCTGGATCTTATCTGTGTGGCTTTGTTTCAGGAGGACCTTCTCATCCATGGGGACTCCGTCTACGACATCATCGACAAGGCAGATCATCCCACCGTCCAGACCGAGCTCCTCCGATCCTCTCCCCACCACAATAGCCACAATAACAACAACAATAGTCACCATCACCTCAACAACTCCTCCAACGGCAACTCCAATAACAACCGACGACTCTTCCTCTGTCGGATGAATGTCTCCAGGAATGCCAGGAGGCAGATGCGATTCGGAGATCAGAAGGTTTAGCATTATTATTTTTTATTTCAAACATCAATTATTAATCAAAAAAATTTTTTCTACTGCGAAAGAATTAAATGGTGAAACAATATTTATTACACAAACTAAACTGTAAATGGATGAACATAATGATATAGATTTAGATTTGAAATTATGACCACAACATTGACTTTTATTGGGGCATAGGTGGTGCTGGTGGCGGGACACTTCCTCTCCACATATTTGCCCCTGTGCTCCCGGAATGAGCCTGTTTTCGTCGCGATGTGCACGCCGGTCGCGATGCCCGAGACCCGCGAGTGCGTCGTTCAGGGTGCCACCAACGTCTTCACGTCCATTCATCACATGGACATGAAATTCATTCATCTCGATCGCAAGTAAAGAATTTCTTCTATTTAATTCCTAAGTTTTGTGTTTTTATTAAAATTTTGTAGCTTTTGTTAAAATTTTGTAGTTTTTTGTTAAAATTTTGTAGTTTTTTGTTTAAATGTTGTAGTTTTTTGTTAAGATTTTGTAGTTTTTTGTTGAAATTTAGTAGTTTTTTGTTAAAATTTTGGGGTTTTAAAAATTGGTTTTGAAATTTTGTGGGTTTTTATTGAAATTCCTTGGGTTTGTATTGAATTTTTGGGGTTTTGATTGAAATATTTTTGGTTTTTATTAAAATTTGGTTGTTTTTTATTAAAATTCGCTTGGTTTTTATTGAAATTCCTTGGCTTTTGTACTGGGATTCTTTGAATATTGTCATGAATTTTGTCGGCGGGTTTTTTGACACGGTCGTAAAACTTGACTTGACGCTTGACAAATATTTATATAGCGGGGAGTATTACTTGGGCTACTCGAGAGCGGAGTTGGCGGGATTGTCGTGGTACTCGCTCTTGCATTGGACATTTGTGGGGGAAGCGGAGTCCAAGCACCGACTCGGTAAGGAAAAGCCAAAACTTTTTTTTAAACTCTTATTGTAATTTCCTAAGTGTGTGTGTGTGATTTGCTCCTGATGCTTTTGTATTTTGGAGTTGGACGTTTTTTTTCTTTATTGCGAGGAAGGTATTTAGGAGAGGAGATGAATGCATTTAACACTGATGAGACGATCAATAATGAAGACGTTGAGATGGAGATTAGGCGTGTGATTGGGACGAGGATTGATTGGGGCTGGCAGGTCACGACTCGGACTCTGATTCCAGTCACACGATCATCTCTCCATTCCTTCTTCCTGATTCCTTCCATGAATTATCATCATCATCATCATCATCATCCCAGCCCCCTTTAAAACATTCATCTCCTCTCTCCTCAATAGTTAGTCGTCATCCCCTCTTAAATATTCCAATTCCAAATCACTGCCACAATCAATTCACACACAACAGATTAGAAACCGCCGCATATTTTACATTACTACATACACAATATGCTTACTGTCATTCCATTCCCCATTCCATTCCAATCCTCCTCTACCGTACAATCCAAACTCATTATATTATTATTACTCCGCTTTTATAGATTTATTTTAAGTACAATCACTTTACCATATTTCTCTTTTTTCTCACAATCAATACAAGATATCGGGGAAAATAATTCTCCACCCCGCAACACTCCGCATTCTTTCAGATTTTCAATTCATTCTCGTAAATTCCCGCCTTTTAGTCTCCCATATGCATTCTTCGTATTTAGAAAATGATGTGCATTTTCTTTTAAATTAAAAGTTGTTTAAAAAATAATTATATAATAAATTAATAATAAATTATTTTCTATAAAAAATCCCAAACTTTTAGTGAGTCAATCAGAGCAAGAAAAGTCATGCATCCTCCTCCTGCGCCTGCGCACGCGCGCCAACGACTGGCTCTGGATCCATTGCGTCCTCCAGGTCAAGGAAGGTGGGCAGGGTCAGGAGTCATCTAGCCAGCAGCAGCAGTCCGTCATCGTGGCCACCAATCAGGTTCTCAGGTGAGAGGGAATCAATGAATGAGTCATATCACGTGGTTTCAGGGGTTATAGGGGAGCATTCTTATATTGCGTCATGTAACAAAGGGGGACATTTTAAAATTGCGTTATTTTGCTAAAGGAGTCATTCTAAAATTACGACCAAAGGGGTCATTCTAAACTTACGATCACTACCAAAGGGATCATTCTAAAATTACGACCAAAAGGGTCTTTCTAAAATTACGATCACCACTAAAAGGCTACTTCTTAAATTACATTAACCAGCAGAAGTCTCATTATAAACTTGCGTTAACTTGCAAAAGGGCCATTCTCACAATTAGACCAGGTCATCCACCATAGAGATAATTCTTTAATTACGTCATCAAAAATTCAGAAATTCTTGACGACGTCATTAAAGAATCGTCCCTTATTGTATTATTGGGCAAGTATATGTGGTTCAATAAAAGAGTTTTTAAATATTTGGTTAAATTCTGAATGATAGGAGCATTTATAAATGACAATATTGAAAGAAGGAAGGGGGTGGGTAGTATATGGAATAGGAAAAGGATGGCGTGTTGTGTGTTATGAATGTGTGAGTTTATATGGGTGTTTAAGCTGAATGTTAAGTGAGGAATAATAGTGGCAGTTGTTTGGGATGAGGATTTATTTCCTTCCATAAGAGAGTTTTTGTGTGTGTGACTCTATGTGAGTTTTATTGAAGAAGGTGTTGTGTGAAGATGCTGCTACCCCATGCTTATTGAAAAGGGAGAAGAAGAATCCGGATTGTTATTGCATTTGTTTGTGTGGCTTGAATGGAGAAGACATGAGACGGCGACTTTTCCAATGTTTTCCCAACCATTCTCCCTCCAATGTGCTGGTTGTTTGGTGGTTGTTTGGAAAGAAAGTAGGCTTCTTATATGTATGGTGATTTGTGAGATATCGGAGCTAATTTCCATTTGATTGCGTCCTCCTCAATGCGGAATCATGGGTATGAAGCGCTATATATGTGGATTGTGCATATCTGTAAAAAACGCTATTTACACACACTTGTAGTCATTCACAACTTTTTAGAACGGCCAACCATGACTTGCCAGAAGAGCGTAGTGTTGTAGGGAAAGGAAAAACATACAATGCAATCCTATATTCACTTTCCAGATTAAAAGTTCCTAATGTTGGAAAACATTTGGTTAAAAATATTTAACATTTCAAAATTTTAAAATTTACAGCGAAGGCGAGGCCGCTGTGATGCGCGCCAACGCCTGGATCTACCATTACTACAGCGTCCAGACGAAATTGCAATACGGACTGGCCTACCCTGGAGTGGGTGGAAATGGCGCTGGAAATTGTTCCCCTACGGCTACTAATGCCGCTGCGGCTGCTACTGCGCGCCTCAGCGCCGCGGGATATTTCCCAAACTACGGCGCTCATGGGAATTATTTAATGCAGCCAGTAGTCCCTCCTCAGCACCCGATTTCACCCGACGGGGGTTACTCCTCCCTGCCGCCATCCTCGCTCCAGTCCCCGCAAAATAGCGGCGGCTACGCCTCCCCACCATATTCGCACGTATTTGAATCGCGCGCCAATTCCAGCAAGGAAGCCGCGCTGGACTTTACTCTCCCCCCAACAGCATCCCTGTACGAATTTTCGAATGGTTACCCCAGTCCACCCTACTGGGCTCAACATTCCCAATACCATCAGTATAATAGCCCCCACCAGCAGCAGCAGCGCGCAGAGGATTGCAGCGCGGCGCTGTCTACCGTCTTCACTGCTAACACTTACTGGCAATCATTACAGTCCGGTCTCAATAATTCGCCCGCCAGTCAGCCGCCGAACTCCGATCAACTCAGCACTGGGAGCCAGGTCAAAAGCGGTCAAGGTTCGGGGAGCGCGCAAGGTAAAACAAGCTATGACGGCGCAGTTGGAAGTAGGAAGGCATGTGATATCAAAGGGGGGAGTAGCCATAAGCGCATGAAGAAGAGTAGGGATAGTAGATTTATTCCTCAGACGATAAATGGTGCAATTGGTTCCGAAGAGCTAGAGAATAATCCTGGCGGCGCTGTATTTTCAAGGCGCCCTGCCAGTCACGTTACCCCAACAATAGCAGCGCACAAGCTGTTTACTCCGGAGCAGCAGAGTCGGCGCGAATCGGAGTTGGTGGTGATCAAAGAAGAATCAGGGAGTCCCTCGCCTTTGTGGGAGGGCCATGCGCATCGTGTCCCCGATCTTCACCATGTGTACACAGCGGAAGCCACTAGCGCGCGCGCTGTCGTCGTTGGAATGGTCGCTGGTCCAGAGCCTGTCCACTGCGTTCCCACTTACCAGCAGATTCATAATAATAGTAATAATAACCACTCAGAGCTCGGCGCTCTACCTTATTACTACACCCCTTGCGTTTACGGGGCTGAGGCTGAAGTTAAGCAACCCATGAGCGCCAGCGCTCTTATTTCCGTCACCTCTGAAGTCAGCGCGGCTGGCAGGAATTTCAGCATTGCAATTTGCCCACCCAAGCCTAATGGTTCGAATTTTTTTTAATTTTTCGTGTGCAAATTGTAATGTAAAAGTTGATACAAAATTTGATACAAAATTTGATACAAAATTTGATACAAAATTTGATACAAAATTTGATACAAAATTTGAT